>VXBU01009284.1:180-195587 GCA_013400315.1 Bombycilla garrulus | reverse complement strand
AATATGATATAATATAATGTAACATAATGTAACATAATGTAACATAATGTAACATAATATAACATCATATTTATTACATTTATTATATTATATCATATTATCTGAAAAAAATTTCTCTGGGTTGCAGGTCTTGAAAGAAAGGAACAAAAGATAATTAGAAAACAATTAGCTGATGATGAACAGCACAGTGTAGATCACTCATATATTTTTTGAATGTTTCCAAGAAATTGAGAAATGCAAAATTTGTGCACTTTTATCAGAAATAAGAAAGGTGCTTAGTTTAAAAGATGACTTGAAAGTTTGAGGTTTTTGTGGCTGAGGGGGATGCATTTTTTGTTTAAAAAGTTATCACTGAACGATAACCACTACTGGGTGTGGGTTGCAGATTTTACACTAAAGAGGTTAAGAGTCAGTCTATAAGATATGGAGTGCTGCATTCATCTGAAGCTCACTTATGGAGATTTTGTAGCTCCTATTCAGTAGGAATATGATATTACTGAATGTAACATTGGCCAGTAGTTATGGAAATCTGAGTGGCCTTTCTTGTGTATTTATATATTACAGTTGAACTACTGCAGCAAATTTAACATTTTAATTTCTGTTTTGCATCGCTATTGAGTAAAGAATCAGGCAAATCGGAGTTGAAAATTCATATGTGCAGTGATTTTTTTTTTATAGTAAGTAACCAACTTTTAATATTTGAGAAAAGAGGTAATTAAAATATACATAGATGGAGCAAGAATGTGCAAGAAGACTGCACGTGTAGCTTCTGTCTTGACATTCCTACCGAGGGTTGGTCTAACCTTCACAGTGAAACAGACTAACAGGTTTCCTGGAGAGGCTGTTTTCCTGTCATCCTGAGAAAATGAGCTTCCCTTTGTCCAGGTCACTTGCTAACAGTTTTAGAACCAATAGGTTTGGCCAGGGAGAGAAAGTCTCCAACCTGCATTTAGGATGATTTATCTAACTTATAAAGAAATCTACTCTGCTGGGATCTGAGGGAAATAGGGCTCCATGGGTTTTGATTTTCACCTAAATACTGCAGTTCCATATTGACCTGGCCCTATCTGTGTTCTGCTGAGCCCCCACTGCTGCCAGAGTGGTGATTTGCACATGTTTTGAAAGTTTGGACTAATTTATCAAAGCACATCAAACAAAGTTCAATAGCTTTCTGAAATCAATTATATAAGTGAAGTAAATTTAATTCCTACTAATGCATTTTTCTTAAAGCCAAGAGGTCTAATAAAATCAGTGCATGTAAAGCATGAAGTTTTGCAGGGAATTTTGTTTTGTTTACAGACCTTTGCAGAAATAACATCTTTTCTAGTGTTATGTTTTCCTAATGAAAAATAGAATTTCTAAAGCATTTCTAAATTTTGGATTTGATTGCTATAAGGATTTAATTTTTTATAACTACGTTCATTTTGCACATAGACTAACAGTTGGTGAGTGGACATATTTATCCACACTATTTTAACTGAATTTCAATGGAAACTTGATAAACACCAATAATATCGCTTATACACCATCCTGCAAGGAATTTTTCTTAAGATCAGACTGTACTTCAGTAATTCTTTCTTTGGAAATCATAAATATTATGCAGACTTCCCTTAAACCCATTAGATTTTTTATGCAAATACAATGATTTAACAAGCCCTAAGTTAATCTGTTTATTTTACATCAATTAAAAGGTACAATAATTGCTGTAATATCTGAGAGAGTTGGGCACCTTTTCTATAGACAAGCTTGCTAAACTTTGCACTTGGTGAGAAACTACCTAAAAAAGAAAGTGGCAAAATGCCTTTACAATTAAAGATTAATTTCCATTTGTATCTGTTATATGCGTATCTGTTTTTCAGGGTGAAGCTTTAAGTAGCTCTTTCACTGCGTGATTGAGAGAAATTCCACATGTTTCAAGAAGCAGATTTGCCTCAGTTTTCTTACAAAAAAAAAAAAAAAAGGAAAAATCCAAATGACTGTAAGCACCTTATACCTTATACTTCTTTGTGTACTTCAGATGAAGAGTCCTCAGATTGCTGCCAGCATCAAGTTCCTTTAGCTCAGATTTTTTTGACTTGCACTTCTTTAAGGGCTCACTTCTTGAGCATTTAGACCTGAAGAGAAACAGTTCTGATATCACCTGGTGGGTTCCTGTACCCTCTGCTAGCCTCTTGCTGGAGAGATTGAGCTCATTGTGTTGGTATGTAACTGCAGAGGACAAATTCCACGTGCCATGGAGACATGGCATGAAATAAAACTATCAGGAGGTCTAAAGATGTGTACAGATATTTTCAGATTGTGTTCTAAAGGCTTGTGTGAAGCAAAACATGCCGACAGCTAGAGCAAAGATACCAAATCTTTTAAATGCTCAATAGGTTGCTCTGGGCATTTTCTTTTCCAGTATCAGCCAGTGAATATTCCCTGCAGATGGCTGAGGCTCTGGAAATGCCACGATTCTTTGCCATGATTCTCTCTGTTGTGTTCGTAGTGAGCATATTTTCAGATTAGTTTCATTAAGTATGTTAGACCTCTCTTTGATGTGGAAAAAGCCAGGTTCTGAAATTTGATTACATGATGTACGCTACAAAATTTATGAAGAAGTCTGTTTCAAGGTTGCTAGGCCAAGTAGTCATCCTGTATAGGATTTATTCAAGGGGAGCTTAAAACTTCATGGAAGATGATCCCTCATGCTAGAAGAAAGACACAAGAAAGTGTCTTGCTCAAGAAAGCTGTAGGATCTGTCATGGGTGGTTTTGAGGACAGGTTAGACAAGTATCCGTCAGGAATGCCCTAATTCTTGTGGTTATATGATGGAATGGAAGAGGAACTGGCTGCCCTTGTTTGTAAGCACTCAATTCAGCTCGAGCTGGTAGGAAAAGTTGCCTGGATTTGAAATCCCATTTCTGAGGAACACTGCTGTACTACAAGATCTCCTTTTTGATGCCTTTTGTCAAAACCAGACTTTTTATACAGCTGAGAGACAGGAACTGGTCTTTGAGCTCTGGATCTCTGTGCCTGATTGCTGTCCTGCACGTGTGTGTGGAGAGGAGTTGAGTCAAGGGATCAAACTGAAAGCTGGGAAGCTGAGCACTGCTCTTAATTTGTAACGTTCAGTTTTCTATCCTGTTTTTCTCTGTAGCTACTATACTGTTTAAGGCTTTGATGGACCATCATATGTGTTGTAACTGTATGTTAAAGTTCAGGGATTGGGGTTGAAGGGAATTCTCACTTCTGACGTCCCACAGTGGAAACAGAGATTCTCTGAATGCTCTCAGAGCTGAGGGCCAGCTACTCAAGAGGTGTTTGTGTACTTGTTAACTAAATACTCTCAAGGTTATCACCAGCTGCTTGACCAGCTTTCTACTATTTTACATCCTTCAAAATTCCCATTTAAAACCCTTATCAGCTTCTAGCAAAAGCCCTTTCTACATTACTTTCCTTGGCACAAGAGCTGCGTGGTTTAACAGGGCACTGGCAGGGCTAGTGGACTATAATAAAACCAGCCAGCTGTATTTTGGTTTCTGTGCAATGAGGAGTTCATACAGATTCTACTCTATTCTGCCAGCATCCTTTGTTCTTGTCAGCAGCAAAACTACCAAATATAGGGGGAAAATAGTTTTCCAGAGTCAGAGAACACTATCTGTTTCTTGTCTATCTGTCCAGAAGAATGCTGTTTCCATTCTTTCCAGCAGTTGTCATCCCTGGGGTAGCCATGATGAGCAAATCTCCCTCCTTTCAGAGGGAGACCTGGAAATGATGTGCTGATGCCAGGTGATTGTTCCCTGCCCCAGCTTCAGGGGTGGCAGCCTCTGGGGTGAGGGCTCTGTGCCGTGGGACAGTGAAATTGCAGGTATGGTTTGCACCTGAAGTGCTGCAGAATTAAAATGTGCCCAAAGCACCCACACTGACAGGTGCACAGAGTGTTTCCACCCAGCACGAGGCTCAGCATTCAGCAGTCAAGAGTCTGTCTTTATTTTATCACAAATAGTTTCTACTTAGCTGCACAACATTAGGCAGTGAACTTGGAAAAGGGTTTTGTGCTCAGAAGAGCATCTTGGTCCATTTCTGTGAGTTATAAATGGGAGATGTTTTAGAAGAGTGAAACAGACTTGAAACAACTTGAACCCAGCTGCTTAAAGGGCATGTCCATATGCTTGGCTGTGGAGCATTAGAAGCAAAAAGACACAATTACAGTTAAGTTCAAAAAGTAGAAGTAGGTATAATTATAAACCACTGCAGTGGCTTGCTGATGAGAGTTATTTGATCAAATCCCCAAAAAAGGATGGAGTGTGCCAAGAATTTAAAGATGAATGGCAACCTGTGCAGTACCATTTGGGAAGAACCCAATATTTTAGGGTTTTTTTTTTAAGATTGGGTTGATGCTGAAAGGATGCATGCTGTCCTGATTCAAAAGCTACATTTCTGTTTGATGTGAATTCTGGACTTTCAGTCTGATGCAAAGCTTTTCACCACCAGGCAGAAATAATTAAGGTGCAGCTTGACATTGTGGTGTCCTCAACAAGCCAGCATGAAAGGTTCCCTCCTTCCATGCAGTAATTCCTGCCTCTGTTCTGTTCCTTCTCTGGGTGGGTGACCTGAGCAGGTGTTGGGAGGTTGTGCTGTGCAGTGATGAGTGAAATGCTGTGGCCTGAGACACTCCCACAAATGGAGACAGTGATGCTGCAAGGGTCTTTAGCTGAGTTTCTGTCTTTGCTTTCAGAGTACTTGAACTATACCATTACTTTCCTAATGTAGCCTGGAATTAAAAAAAAAAAAAAGAATGCTATGTAAAACAGGAATTTCAAAACATTATTCTGTCTGCTGTTGTTAAGCAGAAGGAAATTTTCTACAGGATAAAAAACCTTTTCTTTTTATTCAAAGAATGCTGATAAGGGTTGTTGCTAAGGGAACCATTCAATGTCCATCCTTGGATTTGATACTGTACTTGAGCAAACTATTTCACAGAGTCAATGTCCCTTTATTTCTTAGGGCAGAGGCCACCCAGAGAGAAGCTTTTAGAGAAAGAATGCTTTATGTCTTTCATCAAATATGGTTGACTGATAAAATGAAGGCATGTCTCTTGCTACCTACCTTCCTTTTTTTTAATATTTGAGACGGTAATTAATTACTTTGCCCCTAAACTGCATTTTGATATTATCCAGGAATGGAAACCAAAAGGATATTTAATACAAACTTATGTAGAAGTGGAATTTTATATCCTCATTTGATTAGCATTGAAGAGGAGAAAAATAGAAATGAGCCTTGTGTTCTGTGGAGGAAGCTGACAGGCTGTCACAGGCTGCTGCTGGGGTTAGGTGCATCGGGATAAGAGCAAGGGACACTGGTGCTGTATGAGAACTCAGTTTTCAGAAATTAATCTTTTAATCTTTAAAAGGCCTTTAGAGGGCTTTCCTTCAGTCAGATGTTGCTTATTGAATTTGTTATCCATTTAAAATTGCTATCAAAGTATGCAGCTTGTAGTTTTCTTCCTTCCAAACTTGTTCTGCAGAGGTTCCTCTACAGCCTTTCTATGACATGGCAGCATGGAAGCACTTAAGAAAATAATACTTCACATATTTTAAATAGTCTTATTTTTCTGAGATTGTTTCCATTTGATAGAAGAAGAAAGGGGAGCTACAAACTGACATTTACTGGAATAAAAGCTGGTCTCACATATTTCTTTAATGGTACTGAAGGTTTTAAATGCAGCATTCCTTGACTTCAGACTTCATTTGAATGCTTTTACTTTTTAAAATTAGATATATTTAAAATCATGTATGAGTTTACCATCAGGTTGCAATTAGAAAGTAAAACATTTTGTGTAGACTTAGGTATATTAGCAAAAAATTACTCCACTGTGTTACCAGTATAGATAACATTTTACTTTCTTGCGTATAACTGCTCTCAGTTGAACAGAAAGGTTTCTGCTGCTCACAGGACCAAGACATAATTATCTTTTTTCACTGGCTGTATTCTTACTAGCAGAAAATTCAGCATTTGAACTAAAAGTTCAGTTGCCACCCGGCAATAAAACATAGTGCCCAATGCTGAATAAATTTCATAGTCTGTCTATGAATTGTTGTGATGATTTTGCCTTCCTTTAGGCATTGATTGGTTTTTTGTCAGGTCTAAAGGAAGCTGCCAAGGTCCTTACAGGGGATTACTTATATTACTAATTCCTTTCCTTCCTTACCAAAAAAAATAAATAAATGCAAACCAGGACTATTGTAAACCCTCCTTTGCTTTTACATTTAATGGCTTGTGGGATGAGGATGGATATTTTTGTGTAAGTTTAATGTAGAGTGAAAGGTTGATATAAATGAATTGATGAAGTCACTCTGAATTCAGTAACAGAGTGGTTTGCAGTGGGGAGCAGAGCTATAAAATCAGTGATCTCCTTGTTGGCTCCTGTGGCCTTTCCTTGCCTCAGCTCAGCCAGCTTTCCTTCCTTACCAGGAGTGGTGCTTCTATCAAAAGAGTGGTGCTTTACCACGACGATATCTTGACCAAATGGAGACTGTTCCCAGGAATGGATCAGATGGGGAAGGCCTGCTAAGAGTGGGTAAGGCAGATTTTAGGAGATGAAAGGAACTCTGCTGCTGCACCTCCCGTGCTGGCCGCTGCTTCTTGGTCTGTGCAGAGTCAAATTCAGGCCTTGGCAAAAAATGCACTACAACCGTCCACATCAGCAGAATCAGATTGCTGCTTCTAATGTCAGAAATCATATACTGCCAAACATTTTCTGCAGCATCTGTGCAGGATGAAATGACCTTGACTTTTTTGTCATGAAGACCTAACAACATTAACTCATCCTCTCCTATGGACTTTGTCCCCTGGGAGAAAGTGATGGAGGGAAAAGTTTGTGTTCTTTAGTAAATCTGTCTGCAGTCCCTGAAGCAAGAAGGCTAGGCTAGGTCACAGCTCTGGTTTGTGTTCACGTCAAACAGAGGGAACAAATCTTAGTATTTCTAATATTCCTGTGGGAATTGCTCAAATGATTCATTTTTGAATGACTCCAGTTGTGCAGTGGAAACTGAAGGATTAGGGCAGAAACTGAGTTTTAAAAATAAATCGTGAAGGAGTCTGGCCTATGGGCCTTTCATTTTTTTAGACTGTAACTCCCTAGGCAATGCTTCACAATGAAGAAATGTTACACGCTCAGACATTCCTTCTGCTGTCACCAGCCTTTTCTTCTCAAACCCTGACAACATTTTTAAGAACAAAGTCACTGACTACCGCTAAATAGCAATTTTTGAGCTGTTGAAGACATATGACATAGAGCATATCAAGCACTATAATAAAGTTAAAATCTTTTGCTTTCTTGAGCTATCCGTGGGGTTCAGCCTGGCCGATTTTCTCCTTGCCCAATAATTTTACACTCGTCCTTACTATGCCTATGGGGAAAGGGACAAACCAGTGATGAACTGAAGCTGATATCTGGATTATCTGATGTTTCCCTTTTCATGGACTCCCTTTGAAATCTGGACTAGATCAAGGTAACTGTATCGAGCTGTTCATAACCACCGGCTGCCAGAGATTTAGTGAGGACCAAGTACTTAGAAAATCAGATGAGAGGTATTCATTTCTTACTGCTACTAAGCTGGACAATGGGGTATTGTTGAAAATTGACTGACTCGAAAGCAAGTTAAGAGATGGTTGAGCAGAGCTCTTGGAGCTGGCAAATCATATGACAGTCTGTTTTATTTCCACCTCCAGTTCAAAGGACACAGAAACTGGGTGAAGGTTAGGCAGGTTCAGAGTTTGGTTTTGGTTCTGACCCATGGGACAGTGCCTGTCCTTGGGAAGGAGCAAGGAATCAGCTTTCTCTGCTCAGCCTTACCTAAAGTTGGCTCTACACTTGTGTGTGCCAGCTGTAGTCAGAGATAGGAAAGCCCCTGTTGCTTGTATATTCAGTTTTGAAAGAGCTCTTACTAAATGGAAATTGTGAAATGATTATTGAAAACTATTAGGATTATTTTCCTGAGAAAACTTTCTCCCTGTCCTTTCTTGAGGTTTCATGTAGCAGGGGCTCTGGCACAACATTCCTGGGCAGATAAAGACAATTGATTTCCAGCTGCAGGTAGAGGACTGTGTTCAAAGGAGAAGTATGAGAAGGAAAAAAAACCAGCTGTAAAGCCAGCATCTTCCTGTCTCACTCATCCCTTATTCAATGGAAATGGAAGCTGCAAATGGATGTGGTAGCTGCAGAGAAGCCCATTCAAAGCGGGAAAGGGACGAGTGAGGATCACTGGGAACATAAGGAATGCTGGAGGATGGCCAGGATAGACTGGATCGATGAAAACAGCAATTAATTGCCAGCCTCTAAGGAATAGGTAATTTAAAAAGAGATGTGGGAGGTGCTGTCATTCAAGCGGCTTTGTTGGCCTTTCAGCCACTTCTATAAAGGTGTTTCCCAGCTCTTAATTGTCTAGTCAGCTGAAGCAAGATTAAACCCCAGGTATGCTGCAGGTGTGGAACTTGCAAACCCTGGTATCAAATGTTTAGACAGAAAGTTCTTTGCCTCCCTGGCCCCTTGCATTAAAGCTGCTCCCCTCATGGCTTTTGTAGGGCTGTTATCTGAAATATATTTCCATAGTCAGGTTCAGTTGTACATGCTTGTTCTCCTCTAAGGTAATAATGCCTGCAAGTAAGACTACTTAGCCTGGGGGATGAGGACTGAGCAAGTTAAAAAGGGAGTTGGATTTATTTCTGACAAGAAAAAGTAGTGGCAATATAACTAGCCAGCCAGGTTAAATATTAAATTTAATGAGCGTTAGTGCAAATGGTATGTTGGAGATCTGATGTCTTAACAAGTCATAAAATGAAATTTTCCTCAGGAACAGCAGGTTTATGGGGTTTTGGATATCCACAGAGGGCCAGATGGTGAATCCTGTGCTTATGCTCTTGTTTTACAAGTTCAGAGCTGAAATGAACAGGGCTGTTGACAAAGACAAGGTATTACTGAGTGCCAAAGCCTGGCTGGCAATGCCACTGGGTACAGATTTAGCCAACATTGCTCCTCAATGTGCTGCCCACAGCTGGAGTCCTGTGCAGAGATTTCACTGCAGCGTTGAGATGTGGATGGTCATGGCTTGATTTCTGCTAGATCTCTCTGCATGCCCACACCAAAATTATTGCCCCAGCTTCCTTTTTTTAAAACTGGCACTAATAAGGGGGATTCTTGGGAAAATTTCATTGACATTAAGTTTCCAGGCATACCAGCAGCATGCCATAAGATCAAGTGGTGCTTTTTCAGGGTTGGATGTTTATTCTGCCTTGCTAGTCTAGGCTAGAGATTTTTTCTGGGCAAAATTCAGCCATTGCAGTAATTCATAAGTGTTTCAACAATGAGCTCAAAGATGTGAGGACACAGATGAAGAGATGAAAGAAAAGACTGAGCCCTATTAATGTTGGTTGTCCTCAGGAGTAAAAATACATTGGGATAGCTCTAAGTCCACGAGATGGTAAAAAATGCTAGAGCCAGCTGGCAGCATTGGAAGATTCAGGTGGGCAGATTGCGCCTGTTGTGGGTGATGCCTTCTTGTCCTTGTAATCTAAATTCAGAATATTGAGGAGTACTTGCTAAACCAGCTTAGCCACATGTCAAAATTTGTGAAAAGCAAAAAAGTTAAGTCTGCATTCACACTTTTTTTTTTTTCAATCAGTAGAGTGTAGAGATCTTATGTACTTGGAGCTCAATTGCTTTTAGAGGTTTCTGGTATCCCAAAATCTCTCTTCAGCATTGACACTACACAACTTTTTGAATAAAAAGAGTGATAATTCTAGAGAACATTATTTTGTGATGTTTTCTGGAGTTCTGGGCTGAAAATTAATACAGCAATGTCAGGTATTAATATAGGAAGCAAACAAAATAAATACAACATTAAACAGTAACCTTCTGGTACAGCATTTTCAAAACAGGACTGCAAGAGGCTGCAGTGCTTCATGATTTTGTTGCTCTTTCCTGTTGCATGACCTTCAGGCTGTACCACAACCCTTCTGCTAACAGAGCCAAATAGTTTATTTACAGTTCCCTTAGTCTGAACAAATTTTGGGCTTACTGTTAGCTGTATTAAATGCTAATTGAGGTTGCAATTATCGAGAGAAACTGCGACATTCCTTGTTGTATTAAGAAGTTTTATAGTTTCTAGTTGGAGACTACAGCAGTATGATTTTCCCTGAATATTTCATAAAAGGGAGGTGAATGCTCTTGGTGATACAGTAACATAACAAGGCACATAGGATGAACCCTAAGATAGATCTATATTGTTTGCAGAACAAATATAAGAAATACTTTGGAAAATGATGCATTCTTTGTTCTAATTTTTTAATTTTTTTCTCCATCTGCTTGCTTCCCTTTGTATTTTCCAAACACTCATATTTTTTTGCCATCCAAAAAAAAAAATCATGGAGATCTATGTTTTTACTCCTGATTTTTGAAGTGATGTAATAATGAAGAGGAAAGAAGGTTGATAGGAAGTGTTTCATGGCAAGACCTACAGGCTCAGGAAATAGTATTAATAGTGTAATGAAAGCCCATAATGATATAGATTTTCAGGAATGGGGAGGAAAAGGTGCAGTCAATAAACTCAGCGAGTGTAAGTAGTTAAGACACTGGAATCTTACCTGCTAAACAATTAAATCAGAATTGAAAACCTTAATTTTGCATTTTCCAAGTTTTGCGTGTGTTATTTTTAATTGATGCATGTCAATACACCAACAGTGCTGGAAAGCTTTGTGTACAAAATATCTTGGTGGTTTTGGACTGTACATAGATCTGTGTGCATACATGGCATGTATGGTTCAGCAGGGTCAGGCTCCCACATCACATTAGCATGGGGAGAGGATATTAAATTTATATTATAGTAATATATCTATTAATAATATTAATATTTAGCTCCCATGAAAATGTCCTGGACTGTGGAATTCTTCAGGAATCACTATCTTTTACCAGTGGTCTTCCTGCATTTCTGTGAGAAGGAGTGTGAGTGTGAAACTCACTTCTCCCAACTACCCAAATGTGAGTCCCGAGCCTTCCCTCTGGATCACACTGAGGGAACTGCTTACACTTGGGGTAAAAACCTGGACAAAAACCTTCCTGGGAAAAGCTGGGAATGACTGTTTTGACTCCATCTCAGTTCCTCAGTTCTCACTGTTAATGATTGCTCCAAAACTAGTGCCAAGTCACATCACCAGACTTGTCTTCCCAAGTGTCCTGACAGGATGTCTTTTCCATGTGTTATATTACATGGTATTTCTTGCAGGGTTTCTCCAGTGTTGAAGGAATTCTCTAGGACTGAATTTCTAAGTGGTCTTTTGCAGGAGTACTGCAATGGAAGAAGTGACCTAATGGGATAAATCCCTTTGCAGTGTCCATCAACACCTTTTTGTAATGTTTTGTCATTTCAAGCCTAATGTTTGGAGCAGTAGAGAATTAAGCAGCAGCACTTAAAACATGGTACTGATAGATGTTAGTGAATCAATCTGTCAGTATGATTTGGTGGAGGTAGTGGACAACATTTGGGGGCTTCTCTGCTTTTGGCACACATTTATAAGGAGGAGCTTGGGCAAGCCAGAGAATAATAGCTGAAGGATTATGAGGAATTAACCTGGACATGGATACTTTTGACTCCTGGGAAATCTGACTGCATCTCTTCATTTGGAATAGATTACGGCAGTACAGAGCAGCCAATGTAATTAATTGGTCAAATTTTTCCTGCTGTTTTACGACGAGCCAGAGTATCAGTTATCTACTCATCTCTTGGGAAATTCATGGTGGAAAAACCTAGAGGGAAAGTTGGTTGTTTCAGCAGAAATGGATTTGCAGCTGCTGAGGAGAATTTGATTATGTGCTACTTTCAAAGAAATGCGATACGTCATTCACTCCTGGACAGAAAGCCTTTTCTGTGACTAAGATTTTCAGACAGCCCAGGGTAGCTGGGGAATAGGACTGGATTTCTTCTTTGTATGCTAAGTGTTTCTTAAGTTCAAAGTGTCTTAGAAGCATGCAAGCATTGGGAAATGTTGCTGTACATACATGTGAAGAGTTTTCCAATAATTCAGTAAAATATTAAAAATCTCAAGATGGACTTCTGGCTGACAAGATGATGTCTGCTGTTTTGAAACAGTGTTTCTCACCTGTTGAAGTACTGGCTTTACAATCAGCTTGTAATGCAAGAATTGGGAAAAATTAGTTGTACAGTAGAAATACACCATGGTTGTCTCACGTCTCGGAGGATGAACGTTGATTTCTGCACTCACAAAATTCTTCTCTTCTATGAATCATTGAAGCCTTAAGAAATGAGCTCATGCTGACAGAAATGAAGAAAATCACTGATGGGTAGTTTTAGCTGTAATACCACATATTTATTAAAAATGTTGGTGACTGAGTGGTGTCTGTGGAAGAATATTGTACTGTTAGAAATGCTGGTGGAGAATGGCAAGAAGTGTTTTAGCAGAGAAGCTGCACCACGTCCCTGTTTAAATGTTGAGCCTCTTCCCAGAGCTGGCCTCACAGGAAGCTCAGAGTTGGTGCCTGGAACAGAGGCTGGACAGAGTTAAAGGAATAAAGTAGGGATTTATTAAAGGGCCTTCAAAGGATTCACCTTGGGCAGCACAAGAGCCCAGCAGTGGCTCCACCCAAGATGGAGAGCATGTCCTGAGTTTTCACACTTTTATAAGTTTTGATCCATTTCCATATTGGGGTTAACTGTCCAATTCCAGCTTCAGCTTGTGAAGTCCCATCCTCCCACATTGCTCACCTCAATTCCCTGTTTGCACTTTTTGGGCCTGAAGTTGCCACAGTGTGCTTGGGCTGGAAAAGGATTGTTCTGTGTGACTGAACTGTGAGGAGAACTTGCTAACGCTTATATAAAGTTCAGAGTCACACACTAATGCAGTACAGAGTCTGGAAAATATGAAAGCTAAAACTTAAGACATTAGAGTCATGCTTGAACTGTGATACTGAGATGGTTCCTGGGATGTGCAGAGCTTTGTCACTTGTCAAGGTGGTGCCTGGGGAAGACTGCCCATCTCCCTGATATCCACAACAGTGGCACCACAAAATCAGTGGCACAGGTTTACCTTTCCTGAGAAGAGCAGTGCCAGCAGATGGGGCCCAGCGAGGCAGCACGGGCTTTGAGGGCGTCGTGCAAAGTGCTCTGCGCTGGAAAGCACGGAAGAGCCAGCAGTGTCTGGCTGGAGCCAAGGAAGTCGAGTTCACGGAATAAAAATGAAATTCCCCAGACTGAAATAGCACTGAATCCTGCAGGATTCTTTGTCACCATCTGTTTGCTGGGAACACACAGTAGAGCCTGAATTATGCAGCACGCTGTCAGGCTGGGAAGGAGGAAACATGGCTGAACAACTGCATTACGTGCACTGGGAGTGCTTTAACTGTGTCACTCCCTGTTTGCAACCTGAGAAACACTTAGGTGCAAAGGTTATTTTAGGCATGACACAAGCTGAGATCACTTCTGGAAGAACTCTCTTTTTCCTGTTCTAGCCCTAGTAGCATCACAGATAAATCCTGGGAAAAAATAGAGGAAATCCACCATTAATTTTATCACCAAGGAGAGTTGAGTTTGAATACAGCTTGTCACGATTTTTTGGAATACAGCTCATCACTATTTTTTGGAATACAACTTGTCACTATTTTCAGCACAATATTGCATTTATTCTTGGCTTTCACCACCCAGAGGGAAGCAGCTATGTGGGTCAAGTTAGTCCAAAAGATGCTGTATATGGTCAAACCAACTTGCACCTTATGTCAGCTTTTGCAGAACATTTGGCATAATGAGAGAAAAAAAACAATTGTTTTTTTTTCCTATCCAATATTAATTTCTAATTTGCTTTAAGGGAATGAACCAGATTAATGCTAAAATTTCCCATACTCATGTAATTATTCACATGTCTAAACATCTGAGGTTCTTTTCTTCTTGAACCCAGAAATTACAACTAAATTTACTGGATTTTCAATACTACTTGGAGAAAGTGTTATGAATAACTTTATTCTAGAACCTATAGACTTTGATCTGGAGAAGTTGTTATTACTGTAACAAGAGTTTATGAAATCCTCCGTGAGTTGCTTCTATTTGGTGTTTTCTTTAAACCCAAAATGCATAAGACGTTCATATGGGATGGCTCTGCATAGAAAACTTAATTTTGTGCCAGATGAATTTAAGTTTAAATAGTCTACACATTGAAGGACTCCAGTAAGTTTCCCTCCACTCTGAAATTATTTTGGTATTAAGATGTCTCCTTAGTTCTCCTTAAAATCGTTTGTTTCAAGGTCCCTGCAATTCTTATTTGCATGAGATCTGCCAAGTAGATATCTGAATGTTTTTCTTTCTTGCAAAACATAATTAACTCATGGAGTATCCTCTGAAAGTTCTTTGTGGATGGATAGATTAATGATTTTAACTTGCTTTACTTCCATAAATCCAGATAACAATACCATGTATAACCAAACTGTTCTAATTGTGCCCCAGCAGGCAGAAATTAAGACCTGCTGTGCTCCTTCCCCAGTACTTCTGCATCTTTAACACTGGTGTTGGAGATCTGTGAGCTTTCTGTGCAGAAATCAGTCTGTGTCTTCACTGTGACTTTAGCTCAGGGCTGGACAGCAGTGGAGGGTGCTGTGAGGAAGATCCAGCCTAGATTAGGATGCCTAATGGAGAGCTGGCTGGCTGAGAAATCCACACACTTGTGTCTCAGCTCACGCACATTTGTTGTCCATTTCTGTCTGATGAAGCTGCTTGGTTGCTCTGAGCTGTGATTTAGCCGGTTTTGTTGGGATGTTTTGCTGCAGCCTTTCCCAAGGGACCAGTACTGTACGGGAAGAATTCTGGTTCGCTCCACAGGCCTTGCTGGTCTGTTTTGAGTTTCAAGCCATTTCACGGCCACATTGAGAGGATGACGGGGAAGGCAGATGCCTTACTAGTGAGAGAAGGGAGGAAAATACACATTAGTTGAATACTAACAGAGTTTTAAGTGGTTCCTTTAGCTGTAAAAGCCTCACCACCCGTCACTTCCTGCACATGCTCACAGTCTTCAGTGTTGCAGAAATACACATCTTGCACCCATTAACAGCTCAGTGATGACTCTGTGCAACTCCCTTTAGAGACGGGGGAAAAGAGTGTGGGAGCAGTTTGGAGTCTCAGCATCTGTTATCCCTTCTGCCAAATTGCTGCAGCATGGCAACCAGATGGGAGTGATGCCATTTCTCCTCAAGAACGAAACAGCCTTTGAGTAAGGCTTTTCATTAAGGACAAAATCCTGGAACCTCAGGCACAACTCTCCCTCTGTGCTTCATGGGGGGCTTCCTTTTGTTGTCATTGTTGCTTTGGGGTTTTTGTTTCTTTGTTTGGGTTTTTGTTTGTTTGGGGGTTTTTCAGGGTTTTTTTGGGGTTTTGTTGACTTTCAAATATATTTTGATTAGAGACACTGCAGAGTGGAGAGATAATTTAATAGGAGGAATAAAATTATTTTATTCTTGTAAGAAGAGGAGGAACAGAAGAAATCAAGGATATATAGCATATGGTGAACAGTAAACTCAAACATTATTCTTTGATAAAGATACTGATGTTTATATTTCGTTTCAGCCACGTGCTCTCAGCTTTCCTCATCCAGTTCACATGTTAGCACAGGTGAAAATATTTAATTAGCGTTAAGATAGTTGTCGTAGTTTTAAATGTGATTAAACATTTGGGGCACACTGTTCAAACTGCATTATAGTGTGTGTGTAGTAATGAAATGCTGAGCCACCTTTGGGCATCTGACCAGAGCTGTTCCCTCAGCTTGTCCCTGTAATCAGGGAAGTATGTGTGCAATGGCAAGAAAAAGCTCAAGTCATGGCCACTTCCTTCAGGAGTCTGTCTTTACAAATCTTATATCTAGACACATTCTGAAATTTCAAGTCATACAGATTTAATCCAGGCAGGTTTCTTTAAGCATTGGGTAAAGGCATTACCCTCACTGTTTCTTGCAAAGAAATTTCATGTACAGCTTCACATACTTGCAAAATTTTGCCAGCAGTGTGCTCTGAGTAATTTCATCCACATCTATATCTGGGCAAACCATTTGCTGAGGTATTTTCTGCCATCTGTGAATGTTCATCTGCAGTTTACATGCCAGATGTGTATTGGCAGAATACATGCTACAGAAAACAAGGATCCAGACCTGTAGTAGTAATCCCAGTGCTGCAAATGGAGTATACCTTTGAAACCTATCTAATAATGTAAATTAGTTTGCTAAATAAATGCATTGTTTATAAATAAAGAAAAAAAAAATGACTTGCTGTAAATATGGGTTTCAAGCAAGCCATTTTCATAGGTGCGTGAGCTACAGCAGTTGGGGAATTGAGTTGATCCTAGCTGGTCTGCCCTGGTGACATTTAAGTTATTTTCCCATGAGTTAAGTATTCCAGTTGCTTTACAGCATACTTTGTGTCATTTAACCTTGGCTGACTTGTGGAGGATTTCAAAGCCTCTGTTTTAGTATTGGATTTCTCATGATACCACCACTGAATCAATTCCATTCTCTTGGTCAGTGTAGGGGCTGAGGGGCCAGCACTGTGTAGCCCTAATTTAGTATAGTCTCAGAGAAAGAGGAAACTCTTGATTCAGTTCATGCAGCAAGATACACATGTACATATCTGGGACAGGGTGTGGTGAGAAATCCCCTGAATGTTCAAGTTGTGTGGGAGGTATGCATACAAATCCACTTAACGACTGAGTTACTGTGAGGAATATTCTTCCCACACAGTATATTGGAAGAATTGAGGAAGTGGATTTGAAGAGAGCCTAAGACCTGCTAATAAAAGCCTAATCCAGAGGCCTGCTAGACGAGTCAGCTCATGCTGAGCCTGGCGCTCCTGTGCCTAAACTAAGTAGCCTGGTATCAGCTGTGGTCTAAATTTACCTTTGATATCTTTATATTACCCTGTCTGTGACTGCGGCAGACATTACCTAAGGCTGCACTTATGCTGGTAAAGCCCCCTCATGAGTAGGCATGGAACTCTGCTAATGAGTCCTGAAGCTTCTCACATTCCTCCTCCAGGAGCTGCTGGCTCTGGGGAGATGGCAAAGGTCTGACTGGAGTGAGGCCCTGGCTGAAAAGCAAATACACCGTCCCAAGGATCAAAGTAACTCTTCCTTCATCCCCGAGACCAGCTCGAGCATGAGCAGAGTCTTTCTAATCCTCGGTTTCTGTAATCAGGGCTCCATTAAAGTCTTTGTTTTCTTAAACACCAATGCTGCTAGTTCCGAGCTGTAAGAGCTGTCTGAGTGGAGCTGCAGCCAGAAATGTGTCCCCGATGTATGAATTGCTCTCTGCAAGTTGTGGGAGGTGCTACCCATGAACCTGAGGGAATTAGGGATGCAGTAAATTGAGCCCTTGCTGCCTTAGGTGTGGTCCTGTTGTTGGGAGTTACAGGACCCTATTTTAGAGACTTTTTCTCTTATCCCATAGCTTAAATTAGCAGTCTTTATCAGGGGTTCTGTAGTCCGTTTACATGCTCAAGAGAGAAGTTTATTCCCCATTCTCATCTCCCAGGAGTAAGAATCCATAGTTCAGACTGTTGTAGCACAGCCTGTCCTTGGGCATGTCACTGAAATCAGAGCAATATTTAGCAACTCTGGGGAACTAGTTTCTGCATCACCCAACAAGACACATTTTATGATTTATGCTTACTGGCGTTAACGACTTTTACTAGAATGGATTTAAAAATGCACTTATTACTTTCATGTAAACCAGCTTTTTAGAGACAGTAGCTTAATCATAGTTTATAATCTTTTACTCCTGCTCTGCCCACCACCCCTAACCTGTGCTACTTGTGTTTGTAATATGCTTAAAATTGCTTTTCATTTTATTGAAATTTATTAAGCCACTCTCATAAAGGCGTTTTTAAATTGTGACTTGATTCCTTCAAGTCACCTTACCTGGTATTTTAAATGTCATCTCTAAAACTGCTTTTAGTGTATGTAAGACTTTATTTCTGTTTTAATTATTACACCTGTAATGTGTAATACACTTTGTACATGTGCCAGTTAATTATGTTTCCATGCTGAATGCTGTGCCTTGAGTTGAATGGATGATATGGGAGTGTTAGCAACACATGGTGCAAACACCTTCCTGTGCGTGGGGTGTCCAAAGGCAGAGGATACTGTACATCCTTCTGTTTCAGGTACAATATATTGCTCTGTAGACACAAAAATCGGAAAGGAAAAAAAAAAGTATTTCAGAAAGCAAAATCCAAATCATTTTGCACAGTGGCTGCAGGGATCTTGGGTGTAGATTTACATGTAAAATGTGTTCTAGCCATACTCTGTATGAGGCAGGTTTTAATGGCTTTTAGACCCCACTAAAAGGTGGGAGGCTTTAGGTCATCCCTTAGTGTTTAATGGCGTGGAATGCGTGTTTAGCAGATTGTTCAGCTGTCACCTGGAAACCTTCAGGCTGGATGCTGTGAGCTGCTGATAGCCCTGATGGCCCAGCTCCGTGGTGCTAATATGGCAAAGATCAGATTTCTCATCTGGGGCTATCTGCAGTGGCCCTTTGCTTTGGTACTTATCTGTCAGGCCTGGCCAGGTGGCTTTGCAGGGCTGGTAATGAATGTGGAAAATGACTGCATAATCTATTCACAGAACTAAGGTCTGTGTGTCTTGAGAAAGGTAAACACTAGGTTGGTTGAGGTTTTTCCAATGTAATTTATTTATTTGGTGGAAACATTGGAATTTTCTGTGCTTTTCAGTTTTCCTGTTTGTTTGTGTGATGTGGTATGGCCAAGCAATACCTGTTCGCTCTAGAGTTTGCAAGTGGAAGTTAGTATGGAAATAGGAGCACAGCTGCTTTTGCAATGTGGATGAGAAGCAAAGAAGTGTTGTTAACAACTGTATTTAGTTGGCTTTGTCCTGGCTGTTTTAGAATCTATTACCATTACCTGTCACTCATTTTTTCAATTTCCGAAAAAAAAAAAAAAAAAGTTTTTGAGATTAAATAGCACCAAAAAAACCCCCCAATTTTATAGTCAGGTGATAGCATATCTAAGTCAAAACAACTGTAAGAAGAAAGTACAAATTAAAAATTAGCTGTTGGGGAGAAAAAGAAGAAATTAGTTCATCTGATGGCAAGAAAGACAATTCCCCAAATCAGGGAACTAAAAAGAAAAGTAACAGTACTTCGCTTTAGGATAAATTGAGGTGTGTGCAGGAACAGCGAAGTTAAAACAAACAGTGATGCACAAAAACAAACCTCAGGGTGAGGAATACCACACCAAAATGTGTCAGTCTGACTGGTTGTTTTATCTTTCTTTGTAACACAGAGCTGGGCTGCTTGGGGGTAAGGGATGAAAACTGAATTTCTGTCACTGGCCTTCCAGCAGGCCAGTAGTGACTAACATAGTGATAGATGCGATGGCAGCCTTTGGATTTCTCTGAGAGTACTCTGTGATATTTCAGCTATTTGCTGACAGAAACCCTTTAAATGCTGGTCAGTGACAGGGAAATTACATGGAGCATCCTTTGAAAGATGCACCCCAGGATGAGAAAATAGATTTGGTTTTGCATGAGCAGTAACTTAAGAGTAGCACTGGAGTAATCTTAAAACAGCTTCCAGCAGTTGGGGCTCTGATGTGTATCTTGGTTTATGCTAATATATTTCTTAGTCATTAACAAGGTAACAAGAAGGCTTCTCAAAATCTGAATGTGAATGTTCTTTCTGTCATTGCTGTTGAATCCCTTCTAAATTCACAGACTGTGTAGCGTTTTTTTGTCAGCCTTTGTAAATACACAGCAATTCATGAAGCACTATTGGAACAATGGAGTCCCTTCAGCCTAGCATTTTCTGATTAAAACCAAAAGAAGAACAGTTGGAGATTGGATTTTCCTGAGCATAGGTGTTGCTGAAACCAAATAAACACTCAAGACCCTAACAGGATTTTAAACAGAAAAACTCTGAACTAGAACAGCTTCATAGACAGTGAGATTTGATAAATTTCTGAACAGCAGTAGGTTTGCCTTGGATTTCATCTCAGTACCGTGCTGCATTCTATTGCCAGGTCATATTTCCTCAAAAAGTGTACTCTGCTTAGCTGCTCAGAACCAACTGCATGCTCCCAACTTAGCATTGAGAGTTTGTGTTAAAAGGAGCCTCAAGTACAATCTGGACAAATACGTGTTAGGATGGAACCCAAATTTATCTTTTTCAGAAGTGCTGATTTCTGAGAACAAATGGTTGCATTCAAAGAAGGACACGTTTCAAGACAAAAAAGTCATGTTGTGGAACCTTAACAGTCCTCTTATTTTTTCAATGACTAAACACAGCTATATGTGCTTGTGACTAATAATACTTTTTCTAGGAAGTTATTTGGTTTTTTGAATTATTTGACTATTCAGAGAAATCACTGTTTTCTTGGCAAGCGTGCTCTTCCCCTTCAAATCTATGTAAAACCAATTAATAGAAAACACATCATTAGAACAAAATGGGAACAGATGTGTTTCAGAGAGGCAGTGTGAAGATAGATCTCCATTATATTGCTTTCATTGGAAGGAGTTTTTGGGAAAAGAATAAATATGTGACTGAGAGTAATGATAGAAGATTAGGAGGAACTTAACGTGCCTTGGGAGAGGATAAGAGATAAGGACTCCTACAGGGAAGACAGAAATGCATACATCTGAGAGAAAACTGGCAGTTAGGAAGAGATAGGAATTTGAGATTTGCAATATGTAAGTGGATTTAGAGGAATAATGGACAGGGTGAACTGTAAAGAAGAGTTCCTGGAAATAAGGGTAGATTTCAGGTCTGGGCAGCAGTTGCTTTCCAAGCCTCAGAAGCAGCATGTGTCTGATGTTCAAAGGACTGCAAAAAGTTGAGGTCGCTACATATCAAAACTTATCCATGTCGACCATATTAATCTTCTATTGAGAGTCACTTTAAGTATATTTAAATAAACTAAAGGATTAAAAAAGACCTGTTGATTGGATCCTTGAATCTGAAAACTATTTAGAGTTCTGAAAACAAGTTGTCTTCAGGAGTCTGATCTTCCAGCTGGCTTCCAGCTACTTCTCCTGTCGGAGGACAGAGTTGTGCCTCCCCTTTTCTGAATGCAAGGAAGGGTTTTAGTTGGTTTCTGTGAAGGTGACACCTCAAGTGACACCTCAAGTGACCTCTATGTACATTAAGTGACTTTGTCAGACCGAAAGACACCCTCTCTCCATTGCCATTCCATGCATTGTCCCCGAGTACCTATTTATGGGCTAAGAAAACGACACAAAACAAAGTGCTAAACATACGGTATTTGAAAGGATGTGCAGGAGTGCACATTTACTTTTTATTATCTCCCTTAAGCAGTCCTGTTATTCAGAAGCTCGAACAGCCATCCATTATTCATCAGCTGTCTTTCTCCTCAGCTGATTGCTGGGCAGAGCTGCCATGTGGAACAGCAGCCTTGTGGAGTGTGAAGTGGGATGGATGTTAGATTATGCCAGTGAATTATCTGCTCCAGTAAAGGTCTGCTTTCCAGGGCCTCTGCCATAACTTAGAAAAAGTGAGTGCAAATGTAGGGACATAATGCTATACCTGAAAAGATTAAGATACTAATGCCATGAGTAACTCCTTCCTGTAGAACTAAATCCAAGGCAGCTTTTGCTAAGGCATTCTAATGTGGATGAGCTTTCGTCCTGGTTTGGAAACTGCCTCGAGTGCACAAAACATAGGAGTTTCAGGCATTCCAGCCTATTTGACCTGAAGCTGGGTGTCTCTTAGAGCACAGTGTGACTGTGGAGCAGATGTTCTGTCAGATGTGGTTTTGTGTGCTGGAGGTGCCAGATCAAGGGATTTGCAAGAGCCACCTGTCTACTCTTTGTCTTAAACTTAGCTAGCAAACATTCACCCTGTAGTCCCAGTTGAAAATGCCTTTCTGGAAAAGAAAATGTGGGAACTCAGATCTCTTGGCTTATATCTAAAGTAAACACTTAAGGTTTTTGCACGGTGATTAATTTACCTACTTTCTAAGTTCAGGGATGTGTAGCAGCCCTTCTAAACCCTTCCAGCTTGGTTATCCCGTGATGATCACATCAACTTCTGCCTTACAAAGCAACCTACTCCAGCTTCTCTAGTTTTCTGTAGGGGCAAGCACAGCAGTTCAGGATCTTCTACCACACGTGCTGTATGTAGGGCTTTAAACCCCAAACACAATAGAATTGATGCGCTGTGCATGTAATTTACCTTGCCTGCCTCAGGCATCAAATTTCACACGTGGCAGATCAGTGATTGGAGTAATTGATAGTGGTGCAGGAAATTGGAAGAGGTGTAGGATATACAATGTAATGAAAAAATTTTGACTTACTCAAGTTTTCAGCCTTGAAGCAGGAGGGCACCAAGACTGGCTAATTACAAAAATGAGTACTGTCTGTCAAAGTGTTTGAAGCCCGTGTCACACAGCTTTGTGGCATGAACTGTGATTAATATCAAGCTCACTTGATGGCCTGAGAACTTCCCATCACCCCTACAAACAATGCAGACCTGTTGTGCAGAAATTCATTTGTGTTTCAATGTTTGCAATAACGTGACTGGTATGAAAATAACACCACAAAATAAAATAGCAAGAACAGGAATTAGCTATTTAAAGTCAACATATTTTGTTTTCTAGAGGTACATTAAGATCTTGCATAAGAGCCAATGATTTCTCTAGGTAATGTTCAAGCAGAATTGAATTTTTGATTATACAATCAACTCAGCCTTGAACAGCTATAGCCACCTACTAAAACGGAAGCATTTTATGAGAAATCAACTGTATAAGGAGACTTCAGGACATTTTAAAGCAAGTGGGTTTTTTACCCTTTTTTTAGCTGACCTGTTATTATAATGGTGCTTCCTTTGAGAGACCCTCTAGGCAAGGCTGCCAACAATCGACTTCTTGGCTATGAGTGCTGCAGGTCAACCTTTGTGTCCAGGGAACTGGACAAGAAAACTGCTCACCAGTGATCAGACTGCTTGTTCTTGCAAGCAGCCAATAACTCTTTGTTCCACTTCTCAGCCTTACAGACCCCACATGGCTGCAGGAGATTGTGCCAGTACCAATATGAAGATATCTTGTTTCAAACACCTGATATGTGCATCAAACTCCAGGATGCCAACAAAGCTGGTTCACAAGGAGGGATTCTCCTTTCTTTTGTGCTGCTTGAACTTTATCACCCTGCTGTGATGCTTAATGAAATTGTTGTGCAAACTGTGAATGCTGGTTTTTTTTTATAAGCCAACTATTACAAGCAGTTCTGTGTTTTCAATCAGCTGTAAGCTGATAGAGGCCTTGTCACACTCCACCTTTGGAGGCAGCCAAAGGACAATCCAAGCAGTCATTAATATAGAATTTTTATATTCATAAATGTGAATATGCTAAAACTCTCAACTGAATTAAACTCCTTGTCCAAAGAAGACTGAATGAGAAGGCCTAGCAGGACAAGGTTAGGACAGCTAAAGGAACCTGCGCTTTTATTTAGATGCTGTGTTCACATACTGTGACCAAACTGTGTTAGGGACAGAAAAATCTCACTCTAAGCAACAAACAAGGAGGGCCTGAGAAGCTTGAGAGGACTTCAGGAGAAAGTTATTTTTGCAGATGTGTACAGGGCCAATATCTATGAAAATCATGAACACTTGCAGCATGCTGTGCTTGGCCTGTAGCAGATATGTCCAGTGGCAGTGAGGTGGTAATCAAGACCCATAACACCCAAGAAAGCAAAATACTGCTTGTGGGTGGAGTCTGTTACTGGGGTGCCATTCACTGCAGACTCTCCCAAGAAGAGCCTGAGATTGAGCTGAAGAAGCAATGTCTGAACTGTCCTCAGTGCCCGAAAAAAGTTGCCTGCTTCAAAGTTCTGGTCCTGGCCTAGCCTAGCATGATGTGAGGTGCTCCATCAAATTCAGAGGTTGTTTTTTATAGCAACAAGTGTAGATTTAATAGCAATGTAATCAAGGCAAACTTACATCATCAATATAAAAGGATACTCAGGTGAGGTGCCTGCAGCCTGAATTTCTCAGGTAAAGTGTGCTCTAAATTAAACCTGCAGTAGAGCACTCAGAAGGAAGTAAATATTCACTACACTAGGAGATAATCTTGTGATTTAAACCTAGCATCAAGTTTCCAACCAGGTGCATACACCTTGCAGGTCAGAACTCCTGAAGAGCTGATGAGTTCTCCAGCTGTTTGTGCACTAACCATCTGTTGCTATTCACTTACAAGACAAGCATAATTTAAGATCTAGAAACCTATCCTCACCCTCTGCAACAAAAATCTGTTGCAAGAGTTTGGTGTGTTTGGTATGTTCTGTGAAAGCTGACAGCCAGTCCATCATGCAGTTCTTAGGTTGCTACTGAAATACCTCTGCAGGGTGTTGTTGATGCCTTAGGATTTGAGCTTTTATATTTTTCATACATTTGTAATCCTGCAATTCTTTAGTGTAGAACTCTAAACTCCACATACAGTGTGAGCTGCTGCTTTCCCAGTTTGGTCAGACACAACAATTCCTCTCCAGGCCTGGCAATCAAGGACACCTCACTGCCTCAGGCCTCGAGAAATGCAAACAAAAGTGAGTTGGGGGGAGCAAACTTGGGGTAAATGACTTCATGACCTGAAGCTGTAATTGGAAGATTAACCCCCAATGTGCAAATGGACCAAATCTAGAAAAGTCTGAAACCCATGACCCATTGTCCATTTTTGGGTGCAGCCCCTGGGGGGGCTTTGTCTTCCTAAATGCACCTCAAGGCCTTTCAATAAATAGAACTGGTTTTTATTCCTTTAATTTCATCTGGCCTCTGTTTTTAGGTAGCCCCAAAACAGCATCATTGTGACTGAGTGCTTTTCAAAGGCAAGCAACATCCCCTCCTTTAGAATAAGATTCAAAGCCAGCTGAAATCAACACAGACAACCTGACTGGAGCTTTGCATCAGGCACCCTCTGCCATCCCAGATGGCATGAGGGAGAAATAGATGCAAACTGAGAGTTTGGAGCAGCTTTCCACATTTCTTTCTTGGAGATTCTAGAGAATAATTACATTCTGAGACTTCTTTTTCTGCTTGATGTGGATTGAAAAAGAGCTTTTTATTATGCAGCCTTCTGTTTAATGGGTAGTGAAAAACTTCTTTATATTCTAGAAACCTGCCTGTCCAAAAGGTGTGTCTACATTCTCTAGTACCAGGAGACAACTGCAAAGAGATGAACTCTGGTGGTGCCTGAATATCTCAACAGCTTCCTCTGTTCTGCAGAAGAACTTGAGTTAACTCAGTTTAATTTATTTTAAAAGTCTAATTTGTCATACACTGATAACAAAGTTTATTATGAGTGCCAGTAGTTAATTTTAGAAAATTTACAATCTGTTGAATGTAAAAATATTGCAGCACGGATATTTTCAGTGCAGGTGGGAACCTTGTCCATAGGAGATACTATGACTTTACCATGGTGAAGCCATCAAATTAGGTGTAGTATATCCAGGCCAATCCTTCTGGATCTTGGAAGTCAGAAAGCTTAAGGCAAATATTTAAAAGAGGAGCCAGTGTAATTTTACAATTATATTTGATCACAGTGAGCCCCCTTTGTAGAATGCCAGAAGAGTCCCTTTGCTCTTCTATACTATAAAGGGAAATAGAAATATGAAAATTGAAAACCTAAAATGCAATATATTGTATTTCAGATTTTCCAGCACCAATAGTTCTGCTTTTCAAATTTCAAATGAAGCACATTACCATCTTACAAAAAAATCATACTGGTAAATATATTCAATTCAAGGTTAGTTTAGCCACAAACACATTGCTTAATTTTTCAGAAACATACTGGTGTGGTGGTAAGAACTTCTATTCTTGAACAGTCATAGAAAATTTAGGTGTCTTCTATGATTGTTTTCCTAAAGTGTGCCTATAAATATTAAAAATCCAGTATGATGAAATCACAGTACAATGACAATTTGAATTTTTTATAGCCTGCACAAAACCTACTGCAGTTTTTGCTTGACTAGTGTTGAATGAGGCATGAACTGGAATCCAGCTGTGGCTGTTTTGATTTTCATTCACTGTTAAGTTGCATGTCCAATTCAACCAATCCTTTACTGTATGTCAGTTTATCCCAGCACACCCCATTGCATTACACCTTTAAACACTACCTGTGCAAAGGTGGCAAAACCAGACCTTTTTCCTTGGAATGTGGCTCCAGTAAAGCACATGACCAGCAGTTAAAAAGCCCCACAACCCCAAGAACTACAGAAGATAGATGGTCATTTGAATCATAGCAAACAACTGTCAGAACAGGAAAATCCTTTGTGATTGCAGCAAATAGTTTGAATGTATTTGTATTTAAAATTCAGCAAGTCAAAACAGATCATGCCATTACAAAACTTTGGCTCTGTAGTTTCCCCGGTAGCTGAGAAGATTTCCAGATGAAGGAAGGACAATTATGGAATTGTTTAGGTTGGAAAGGCTACTCTGCCCCCAGCCTGTAGCTCTGCAGAGGCTTGTTGTGACCCAAGGGCAGGGCCTGGCACTTCAGCTGATTGAACTTCATGCCATTGACCTGGGCTCACTGATCCAGGCTTCCAGATCCCTCTGCAAGGCTCTCCTGCCCTCCTGCAGGTGGACACTGAGGCAGCTTGGAGTCATCTGCACACTGACTGAGGGCTCAATCTTGTCTGGGCCATGGATAAAGATATTACACCTCACTGACCCCAATCCTGAGCCCTGGGGAGCCTCACTTGGGGCTGGCCCTGGCTGGATGTAACCATCCCCTCTCTGGGCTCTGCTTTGAGCCAGTGAAACGTGCTGCTCTCCAAGCCAAGCTTTTCCAGGACGATGCTGTGGGAGTCAGTACCAAAGGTGTTGCTGAAGTCCAGGGCAACATTCACAGCCTTTCCCTCATCCACTAAGTGGGTCTTCTTGTCAGAGAGGGAGATCAGGTGGCTCAAGCCCAAGCTGCCCATCATGAATCCAGGCTGTGTGGGCCTGGTCCCCTCATTGTGCTGTCTAATGGCAGCCAGGATGATCTGCTCCATGACATTCCTTAGCACTGAGATCAGACAGGCTGACAGCTCCTGGAATCGTCAGGAGCTTCAATTCTTGTAATTGTGCAGTACATTTTCTAACCTCCAGTCAGCTGGGACCTCGCCAGCTGGCCAGCACTGCTGGTAAAGGATTGGATGTGGCTTGTCTATGTTTGATCTCCATGCACTGTAAACAGCTTGCCCTATTTTGCTCTGCTCTGGAAAGACATCCCTCATGAGACTGCAAGGAGCATCTCTGTCAGTACAGGCTGCACTTCCTGCTCAGCTGGACGGTGTGTTCCAAATCACATTGGCATCTGGGGCAGAACCACCAAAGTTGTATAAATGAGATATCCAAAGTGCATATTTATACCCAAGTGTTGGGCTTTACTGCCTGCCCAGGTGCTGTACACGTGTAAAGGTTGGCCATAAATGCCACTTGAGGCAGGCTTACACTGCCCTATTTAAATGGGGTTTTTTTAAAATTTTCTCTCAGAACAGCAGTCTTGTGGTACTTCCATGTTTCTGTTTGGGACTAAATGTAATGGGGGGTTGAACAGGAAGCAGAACATTCTCACCTCAAAAAGATCAGGGCTGGAGCTGTGTTTGATTAGGGATATGCACAGCCTGTCATTTCAGTGGCTTGGATGTTGACTTGAAAGCAAACCTCACTTATCTTAATGTTGACAGACACTAAGGTCAGAATGTAATCTAGCATTACAGAGGGACTGTTCTTTGTAATCATGCTATTTATCCTGAAGGACCTGGAAAGACATCTGTGCTTTGCAACCCCTATCTCTCAGGAATTATAATCTCTTGTTGAAATTGCTTTCCTAGGAAAACTATCTTGCTGTTTTCTGCTGGTCCCTGTTTGTATTTTTTTCCTCTTTCAGTCGTGATCTTTTAGTGTACTGCTTGATGAAATCCGTTTGAGGTAATTTCAGCCACCTCTCTACAGACTCTGTATTTTGAACCAGCTCCCAGCTCTGCTTCCTTTCTATGGGCTGAAAATGCTGTGACTACCAACCAACTTGTGACAAAGCTGAACCTGTCAAAAGAGGCTTTAGCATTTGAAAAATATTGCTTCCTATGAAGAAAGTAGAAATGAGGGCTCTTAAAGCAGCAGAAATCTAGTCCCTGATAGTGCAATCTGTGCCTTTATCAGCTTCTCCAGATACTCCCTTTATATGATTCGAGGAAGAACCTGTGCCATTTGTATTCCTGTCATTGGTGTTACGCTTCATTTTGCAGAGTGCCATCCAAAACAAAGTAGAAGCTTGAACTCACCTCTGCAAAGCTCTTCAAGATGAGAAACTTCCTTCAGAGCAAATTAACTGATAGAGTGGAAATCTTTCACTTATTCAGATCACCATTATTGTTGTTTACTATATATAGCATATGTTTATGTGTATAAATACACAATGAAGAAAAATTTTTAATTAACTTATAAAACTAGTTAGGAAAACTTTTTTGCAAAATCTTTGATAAACATTTGAAGTGAATTTCAGGCTGAAATTCTGTTTGGGTGTTTGCATTTGTCACATCATCCAGTTCCTGGTGAAGGAAAAGAGTGAAAAGAAAGACTTCAGAAAAGGAGAGAAAAAATAACTAACTGAACTGAATGTAAATTTATATAAGTAAGTTTAGAAAACACAACGTTCTTTGAAAAGCATGAAGGTTTTAACCAGATTGTGTGAATAGAAACTGGGTCAATCATGTGTTTTCATTAAAAATGTAGACATTTGGGTAAGTTCTGATTTTAGCATCAAGCATGTAAATATGCCATTAAGAAACATATTCAGCCTAGCATTTGAATTTCCAGAAATAGTGCTTAAAAATCTTACTTTCCTGTAATTTGTGGTGAAAATCTTGTGACAGAGCTTTTTTCACGGGCATTAGGGAGATGTTTGTACCAGGGAATTCCTGGACTGGCGGTAAATGTGGAAAGCACAGGAAACATACTTAGCTCTTGAACAGATAATGTTTAAATGTGTGACCTCTTCCCAAACCTTTTAAGTATTGGATTTTTTTTCTCCAATGCAATTATCAACAATAATAAAAATATTTATGGCTGTCTACTGCAATTTTTCAGAGGCTGTTTGAATTGAGGGGGAAGCAGCATAAGGGAAGGAATTCTGAGCAGAGATCACCAGTGCTGCCAGACACTTCACAAACGTGTTTATGAGCCAGGAAAGAAGGCTGCTTCTCCCAAGGCTAAGATGAATGAATCACTGATGTGGGAGGTACAGTGTCATCCAAGAAAAGAGAAACTCTTCTCTTTTGCACCCAAGCCAGCTGCTTAGGAGGTTAAATAATGCTTTCAGATACACTGGTGAATTGCAAATCAAAGCAAACATCCTCAGCTCTTCATGTTCGAATGCATCAGTCACTGTGGTGTTTATGCAGGGCTTCACTGCCCTGTAACATACACATGATAATGTGAAAAAACCCCGAACTCCACGTTCACGGATGTTCTTCCATTGGTTCTGGGTTCAAAGCACATGAAAGTGTGTTTCCATCTCCAAAGTAAGAAGAATGCTTACAGTTATAACCATTTCCTGCTTTCACCTTAAATACCAAATAACCTGTAAAGGAGTTCTAGCAAAACGCTTTCATGCAACTGGAAACCTGTAAAAAAAGTAATTTAGGATGTACTTGATACTAATCTTTCTTCCTGGAGTTTGGTTAGGAATTCTCTAAGACTTGTCTTGGACCTTGAAAGGGAGGAACATGACGTGGTCATGCTCGGTTTTGTTACTGCCTTTCAGAGAGGATTCAGAGTTATTGTAGGGACTGGCAGTCAAACCCTTGCTCGTTTCCTTGCTCAGTGCTTCTGTGTGGCTGCATTTTATTTTCAGGGTGGATCTTCCATTTGTCTCTAACTTTTATATTTCAAGTTTTCATTCATCCCATCATTCCTCAGACATTGAATTGCAGTCTTCAAGGGAGATTGAAATTAGTAAGGGCCTTCAGATTATAAAGTGTCCTGTAAAGGTAGTTTTCACTTGTCGATTGATCCAAATTTTTAGAGCATAAGCTGAGTCAGGTACTGTCTCTAATATGCCATCCTAAATTTATATTCAGTACTGGAACAGGATCTTCACTAGAGGCAGGAAGAGCTATTGACCATTAAAAAGCAATATTACACTGCACTAGAAAAGGTTGTATGAGGAGCCCCTGATTTGAATGGGAGTAGATGAGCTTCCTTTTTTATTTACAGCACTGTAATTATGGAAAGCAATTTTTTTCAAACAGTTATATGTAGCTGATAGAACTTCTACTACTTTTACCATCCTGACCACCTATTGGGCATTGTGCTTTCAGTGTAATTAGAATGATTCAGAGTACAACTGATTGTCATTCCAGGATAGTAGTTGGAAGGTAAATAAATTCTACTAAAAAATCCTCTCTGCTGTCACAAAGCATTGTGATCCACAGACAGAAAACAGATAAATAGAAATTCTAAGTTTAATATCTTTTAAGTTTTCAGCTCAATTTTTTTCTCCGTATTAATAGAGTGGTCATCAAACTTTTTACCATAGTAAATTAATTCTGTGAAACTCTTGCAAGGGAATCATTGATGTACTTGGAAGATGTGCTCTTAGATTAGTGCTTTTTAACTTCCATAAGTACTGTTAATAAAGGGGAACTTCTTGAAGCTATGCTCATTGAAGCCAAAATTGCTGTCCAACATTAATTCAAAGCAATTCTCAACCCCACTTTTCTATCTCAGGCCTCAGACTTTTCCAAGCCTTCTTCACCTGCAGTCTAATTGCAGAAAATAACCATTAGTGTTGGATTTTTACCATGGTGTTTTTATCTCAACAAACTTCTTCCAGATTATTAACCTGGCATAATGGATCAGTGTAAAATAATGGGCCCTAGGGCACATCACACCAAGGCAATTGCAATCCTGAGCTCTTGCCAAGTTTGGCAAGATGATGAATAGAAATAATATTCTGAAAAATGTGTGCACTTTGGATTTAACACAAAGAATGTGTCTAGGAAAAGCTGTTCTTCTGTCGCTGGCAGTTTTGCACCTGTTTCAAAGGGTATAAAAGTGTTTGTGAGCTGTGTAACTTTGAAGAAAAACAACACTCGTGTTTTTTCTCTATATCCAATCTAATCAAATGATGTTTTGGCAGATCTAGAAATGCTATTTCCTATTTGGCTTCCCTCCAGTGTAATTTCTAAGGACGGATGTGAGGGAGTCAGCTAAGATGAAGGGGTAACTATTCCAGTACTCTGTAACCACACAATACCAAAGCATTCTCAGTAAATCAATCCTCTTATTAAAACAAGGCATGGAAAATATTCTATGCACTATCCTGGCAAGCAGCACTGAGGCACTCATTCCTGAATGGTAGCTGTGCATTGAGACTCCTTGTTCTGAGTTCCAAATGCCCAGATCTGCCTGGTAATCTGTAGCTTTCCCAATGAGTCCTCATCCTTTAAACTACTTTTGGAAGTTAATATTTGAGTACTGTACAATTTTTCTTCAGCCTACCTAGTTCTGCCCTAGATTCCTGGCTAGAACACTAGTGCTAATGCTAACACTAATACTAGACTCAGGCTGTGATGCCTTAAGTTTTAGCTGTTATATTTTTCAGATTCTGTGCTGTTTTAGTATGTAGTGCTGGGCTTCATATTAACTGCTGGGAAGCTCTCTGCACAGAGTACGGAGAAAAACGATTCCTTTCTAGCTTGGGACCAAAGACAACCGATATAAATTTTAGTCCCAAGAGTAAAAACAAAGGTGAAGAGATGGAACAAGGAGGATGGAGCTTCACAACCTGAGGTTGTAATTGGACAATTAACTCCAATATGCAAATGGACCAAAACCTATAAAAGTGTGAGGCCTCGTGACCCGGGATCTGTTTTGTGACCATTTGTGGGTTTGACCCAGGTGTAGCCTGGGCTCTTGCACTGCCTGAGGTGCATCCTTTGAATAAATACCCATTTTATTCCTTTTGCTCTCTCTAGCCTCTGTTCCAGGTCAGCCTTTCTAGGCATCAGTTGTCCTAAAGCCCTGACTTGCAACAACTGATGGGTGGAAAATGCTTAGAAAATGTGCCCAAAGAAAATACGACAGATGAGTAACATAAAGTAGGCCTAATACTGAGAGAATATGTTCTGAAATACTGCTCTGAAACAGCCTACTTCAAAAGACTAATCCTTCGAGGCGGGCTTTATATGACAGATGATAAAAACTGTTCTTTAATGTTATGTCTGGGAAACCAAAATACAGGAAATCAGATCGGTGGCTCAGACCTGCCTTAGACTTTGTCCTTTGTGTGAGCTCTGCCTGGTTGTAGGTGCCCAGGACTCATTTTCTCTTCATAATTCTCTGTAAATTGAAGAGATTCTGCTAGTTTTAGCCTGTATGTAAGCTTGTGCTGGGAAGTGTTGAGTGGAATGGTGTTTAGCCAGGGCAGCTGCTGCACACATGTCCAGAAGGTATCTAGCTGGTGTTGGTGGTTCCCAGTCCCCTGAAATCCATTTGTGAGGCTCCTGGGCTGTTACTTGTGGTGCTCCTAACTCTGCAGGGTTGTCCAGACCACTGAGAAAACGTCTGAAACACCTCAGACCTCACCATTTGAGAGTCTCCGTGTGGACGTCATTTATTCCTGTCAGCGCAAATCCTCTCCAGTGGTTTTGCTGCAGTAGGCACAGGAGGTGAACAGTTAGAAAATGGGAAAAGCCCGTGGCTCTGATGCTGCAGGGAGTTCCAGGAGTGTCTTCACAATGTGGAAAGAGTCCAAGAGAAACAGCATATTAGAGCCCAAGTCTGTGGAGAGCCTGTTGTCCAGCCATCTGTGTTGACTTTAGTCTCCTAAAGTATTCACATGAAGTCAGTGCTGGGCCTGTAGCATCACAGCTTGCATCCAACACAAAAAAGCACAGCCCATCTGCACTTCTGACCTGCCTGGCTCTGTGCTCCCAGGTCTGGTTTCCACAGATGCCTGTGGTTTGCTCTCCTGGAACTTAGGGGCTCTTGGCTCGCTGGAAGCTGTTGCTCTGCTCTGCTGTGGGGTTACCTCACTCCCCTGATAAAAGCAGTGTTTTCTAGACCTTGTGGCTCTCCTCATCCCCAGGAAGCCGTGAGACACTCAGCTGTTGCTGTGTCCCACTGAGCTCTTGGTTGAATTCTAATGTACTACCATTAGGTCCATTTAATCAGTTTGGTTTTGTTTTTTTTTCCCCTAGGAAGCTTTGTTTATCATGGAAAACCACTATTCCAAAGGGCTTCTCCTGCAGTAATTGTAAACCTCTTGTAAATCAAGAGATTTACAATCAAAACTGCAAATCTTTTCTTGTGAGAAGCTTTCTGCCCTAAACCAGATGTTATTTCTCCCTTGAAGTGTGCTTCTCAAAGCAGTCTACTGACATCTGGCTGATTTGAGAGGTCCTGTGGGCTCCAGAAAAATGAACACCCCAGGTCAGGATATGGATTGTTGCTTGAGTGGCATCATCACCCTGCAAAACTCAGGGGAGCTCTGTTTCAACGGGGCCTGAACACCTGATAAATAATTAAAATGGTGAGGTGGGAATACAGTGTCCTCATGGTCAGTAGGTGCTTTGAGCAGCAGGAAATTAAGAGCTACTTACAAGCTGCTGTTTTGCCTAAACAACGGTGGTAGCATTTGTCTTTAACAAGTAGTTGTTGAATCAACGACACAAAAGTATAAATTGTATTATCTCTCTTGTAGTCCTATACTATTAACCTGAAATGGATGCAGTACTGGAAAAAAATTAAAAAGGAAAATTTGCATTTAGTGTTGCACTGTCTGGGAAATGAACTTGTGTATTCAGTGTTGAGTCTCTGATGGATTAAACTGGTACTGTGAAACACAGAGAACTTTCTTATTAAACTATAAATCCTATTTAAATTCCTTATTTGACATTGAATTTGGCTGAGGAATTTGAATTTGGGCTCCAATTCCAGAGAAAATATTTTTCCTACCTTTTTTCCTTCTTTCTAGCTTAAAGAAAGGTGTAAAAGTCTGATCATGGAACTGTCTGGCTACAATATATTGTCTTCCTGACTGATGGAGGTGGATATCCCTCACAGCTCTCAGCTCCTGGAGTGCCACAGAATGCTTCTGGCATCCACCTGTAAAGGTGAAAAGGGCACATGGTGGCCTGTGTGCAAAATGGAGACATGGAATTTCAAATACTTCAGACACTGAAATCTCAAATCACAGTGACACTGGAAAATTTCAGTGGATTCTTCCAGGTGACTTCAACAGCTTCTATACTGCTGCATGCATATTGTTGAATTGTTCAACTTTTAAATTCTGTTTTAATCTTCATGCATCCAAATAATGTTGTTATTATTCGACACCACAGAACAGTGCGCATGGAATTGCAAGGTTTGTGTTAACTGTGCAGAATGTTCTCTAATTTGTTTATTTTTTAACACAAACCATCAGAGGAATAAAACCATTGTTAAGCTGAAAATAAAATAAGCAAAGGTTATTTTTTCTTAGGGGAATATCTTTCTGAGGGATTGGAAAAGTAGTGCAGAAATCAGATTTTAACAAGACTGATAATAAAATAGTTTTTCTTGAAACAAGGGCAAACAGTGCTCTTGTATCACCAAAATACAGTAAAAAAACAGTGAAAATGGCCTCTTTCCCTAAAATCCTGGCAGTTTTCCCTGTTCATATGGGGGAAAGGATTCTTTCAGTGGTAGGATTTAGAAAAACACTGATGTTTTTTAATTTATTATTTTTTCTAAAGCGAGCAAGAATTTCTTATGTGGTCAGGAGTAAGGTATTGTAATTTCTGTCTCTCTAGGAGCTTATTTCTTTCTGTATGCTCACATTCCACTATTCCTGCCAATGTGCTGTGCAGGAAGAATTACATTACATAGCTCTGCTGTGCAGCTGGGACTTCCTGGAGGTTTGCATTTTTAAGATTTTCCCCATGCAACCAAGGCAGCAAATAAATCTTGCAGGTCACACACTGTAGAGAGCACGTGGCATTTGTGGCAGGGGAGGAATTTTTCTCTGTGCCCTGTGGAAGCCAGATTGTTCCATGTGCCCCAGCACTGCTCATTTCTGTGTCCATCCCAGTGATCTCACTGACGTCTCAGAATTTATCCTTGGGAATACTGCGATGTGGAGGGAGGGAAATGAGAGGCAGTTAGCAAACTGATAATTGAAAGTAATAAAAGCCTTAAGCAAATGCATAAAACTCTTCCCAATCATGGTATTTATGGGCCCAAACTGTTACAGAGATATTTATAGGTTCGATGGAAATACAAAACATATGGTATTTTTAGCCAGAAATATTCTTTCAATTATACCCTGCATGGATCTCATAAACATCCCTCTTTCATCTGAAAATTCTTCAGTAGATTAGGTAAGAAACATCATTCAATTTCGTAGGGGAATGTGGTAAACAAACATCTTGTTCTAACAGATGTTGAAGTGTCTTACAGATTTCAATCAGCAAGAGGAATATTCTATAAGTTTTGGCTCTGGCAGCTCAAAGCAATGCAGCTGTTGGGCCACACATCTTGTATTTTGGTCTCCTCTTTTTTTATATTGGAGAATGTGTACAATCAGCGAATTTTTTTCCCAATTTTCATCTGTTAAGCACAAGTATGTGCTAAATCTCTCCTGCTTTGCAAATGTAGCAGGCTCATACCTTAATGCTTCCTCGATTATCTCTGTATAAGAAGTTTTTGAGAGCACCTTCTCCAGAGTTTTAGTCTCTGGAAATTGGGAAGTTGTGCTCATAGGAGCAAGTCTGGCCTCTCCATTATGCATTCCTATTTCAGAGCAAGCCAGTGTTAACTGGGTAAGTGATTTCTAGAGTCTAGACATAAGGAAGGAAGGAAGATACTGCAGGAGTAGCTGTGAGGGTCAAGTCAAAATGCAGATTTTTGCCCCATCTTGACTTTGAGTGAAGCCTGGTTCCAGTCAGTGCAGCTGGCTCTGTCTCTGCCTTTCCTGGAAGAAGGGATTAGCGCTGGCTCACAACTGCCACTTGCTTGGGGGTGGGAAATATTGTGCCACCTTTGTGCTGAAACGGTGGTTTCCTGAGGTGGGATTCATAAATTTTGTGTTTCTGTTCGTCATGGGTAGACAGGGAAGCAGACCTGGGATTTTTCAATGATTTTTTTCTTCTTCTTTTTTAAACACCTTGATGGATCTTAGGAAATTTTGCTTTGTCTGAGACACTGTGTCTGCAAGAGTTCCATGAAAACCAGGGATCTTGCCCAAGATTCTCAGGCTCAAACTGTGTTTGAGCTGTTTGATGGAAGCCTTGCTGTGGCAGCTCTAGGCTGGAATAGATGTGTTGGATGAGTTCCTTCAGCATGTTACTATCCAGCTTGTTCCAGATATTGCCATTTCTTAAGGGCAATTCCTGTCCAGCCTCACTTGCTGTGGCTGCACCTTGATTCCTTCAGCCCCTCTTTTGGTTGATCAACTTTCCTGCACAAAAGTGAGTCTGTCAGGCATGCCTCATGTTAAATCAAAATCAACTATTTTTGTTGTCTTATCTGTATTTGTCCCATGTCTTGTGGAAATATTGGGCACACTTATTTCTACCCAAGAGGGTTTGTAGGAGGATGTCAGCCCATGGCTAATGAAAGTTACAACTTTGGTACTTGCCCCAGGCTTTAAAGCCCATTTATAAAAGTTTCCTTCTCACATTTTCCATCTCTTTTTCAGCTTTAGTACTACCAATCTCCCATCTGTCTCCTGGTTTGACTTCAGTATTTATAGAATACCTCTTATTCTGGGTCTTTGAAGGTACAGGATTTCCCTCAACATCCTTCAGGATCCCTGTTGCCCATAAGGGCTGCATACAATTAAAGTGTCACAACGTGGAACTTTTTTCTTCCTCAGCTCCTTCTCTTTGTTCAGTTTATTCCATAACGTGCTGGAGAGAGAAGTGTCTACTTTGGAGGTGTTTGCTTTTGTTGTTTGGTTTTGATTTTAAATTGCAGCACAGTGTGAGCTGGTGAAAAGTACAATTCCTCCCATCTTCTTGACCCTTACTGGATTCTTGCAGGGAAGGTGAAATTTATTGGCATGTCTAATGGGTGTGTCTGTATGACTACAACTTAAGTGTAGATCATCTTGTGGCTCCCATTCAGAATCTCTTGGCATGGCACTTTATTCAGAATGCAAACAACAGAGAAACAGTATAATTGGATGGGAAAATATGTTCTCTTAGATTCAGGGAGCACTAGAGGAGCTACTTTTCCTGATTCTCTGACATACGCATCACTGATCACTGTATATAAATTATTCAGATGTTAAAAGTATCACAGCTGTAAATACGAAAGGAGTTTGTAGCACTAATCACAACAAACCAAGCTGCTAAATTACTGAAACAAATTATTCATATCATCATCCTGCAGATTTTTCTGTTTGACCTTTAAACTCTGGGATATGCTTTGGGTGTCGAGTGCTGTGGTAGGAGGAGAAGCCACAGTGATCATGGCAGAGGGTTCTCTTTTTTGATTCTCCCAAACCCCAGCAGCAGAGCGGGCAGGAGCTGTCAGCAGGGCTCATGGATCCTCATTAACCCGTGCATGAATGACACTTCTGAATCTTCCATCCTCCAAATGTGAACACTGCTTTAAAAGCATTTGAAGTGATTTTGGGGGAAGGTCACTGCTGGGCTTGAAGCCACATTGCTGAAACCCAGCTGCAGTGACAGGAGGAGTATAAAGGATGCTCATGGGCTGATTGTCTCTGGGTGTGGAGTGGTGACAGGCATGCACCTGGTTGGGCTTTGCCTGTGGAATGAGTTTAGCTGGGACAAAGTTCTCTATCCGATGCTAAGCCCTGGCCCTCTGTCCCAGCTGCCTCCTCTGTGCTGCATGAGCTATGAAGAAGAAATTGCAGAGTCTGGCAGGAGATAGAAATATTGATGGAAGAGCTTTTTTTCCTGAACAGGTAGACTGAGGACCCTGTGAAGATCTTGGGAAGCACTTAGAACTTAATAATACACGGGATAAAAGCAAGATTTTCTTCTCGATGCCTCTCTATGAATAATAAATTAATCCTCATAACAGGTGAGAACCATCTTTCCTCACTCATGCTTACAGGGGCCCTACTGCTAAGTACTGATGCAGCCTCTTGTTCGACTTTTTCAGGTTGAAAAAGTGCCCTGTAGAGACAGTTTTGTGAAGCTGGTGCCAACGGATGCAGCTTCAGCATTTCCTCTTTAATGTGTGAGCTAGTGCTGTGGAAAAACGGAGAAGGAAGTTACTGCTCAGGTTTGGTGGCTGACAGTGCCTGTGCAGGGCTGGTCCTGCCTCACAGGCTGTGCAGCAAGCAGGTGCTACTCTGAAAGGCCTGACAGGATTCTTTTTCAAGAGCTGATTACAGTAGCATCATCTTGGGAAATACTTTATTTCATGTACGTGAAACCCCGCTGGGGCGCCTGGGAGCTCCTGGGTTCATTTACAAAGGGAAAACATCAATAGGCTGAACACCCACCTTCATTTAAAGCAGCAAATAACTAACACAGGTTCCAGTATTCATTTTGAGACAGGAGAAGTTCTGTGCATGGAGAAACTGTGGGAACAATGTTAAGGGTCAGTGATTACCCTTTGTGTTCTGGAGAACTTTCTGCATTAGGAGAGAGCAGGAGCTCCATGTTAGGCCCTGATCTGAGCTGTTATCTCACATCAGCTGCCACATCTAGAGGGGTCAGAGAACTGTGAAACCACTTCTGGGAAAGAAGAGCAATGTCTTTAGGGGGAAACACTTGAAAAAATATTGCAATTTCAGCATCTGAGTGGTTTCTAGATAAAGACAGATGGCACCTCTGCTCCACAAGAAGGCATCCACTGCTGCACTCCCCTGTGGGACATGGTAGGCTACCTTCACCCTGATATCCAGCAACGTGCAATTCTTGGTATTAAAAAAAAAAATCCTTGAGAAATCTCTTCTTGCCAGTTTCCAACACTAGATCATTCATCCAGTGCAAGCAGATAAAATATTGCCTTGGAACCCCATGGCCTGCTTTGATAAGTTTAAGGGAATAATGCAGCTACCTTTTGGCTGTGCAGTATTTGTTTGGGGTAGCTGAAATAAGCAAATAACAAAACTGAGTGAGAAAATCCCTCCTCCCTCTAACTTCAAAACCTGTAGTGGTATTGTTTTGGCTTGACCCATTTTAATCTAAGAGCAGAACTCCTGCCAAATTTGAGGACAAGTATGACAACCATTACACTGATTTATCAGAGGGAAAGGGGAGTTGCATTAGTAGTTTTGGAATTTATTGTAGTGGATAAATGGCATTTCCATCAGCAAAAGAATGAGAAAGTTGATTTATAACAGATAAGTCCAATAATTTCTGAATTTCCATATTAATAGAAAAGTGGTACTTCCATTTTTGCTATTATTCCCATATGTGCCATCTTCTTATAAATATGGAAATTTGGCAATTATCTGAGAACTACTTTATTTTCAAATTATACCGTAGAAATTAATGAATGGATTTTTTTGACTATCATATCCTTAAGTGTTTTATTTGATCTGGACTAGTGTAGTGAAAGATAAACTCTATTTGGCACTCCAAGTGTTCCATGCTGTATCTAAAACTAGATGGCTGCTAATTAGTTGATTTTCCTTTAACCAGAAGCACAGAACTGAGCCATACTCAGATTAGATGCTATTGATTTGTTTCCTTCTGTTTTATGACTGTCAGGATAATGTGCTGAATAGGAATGTGCAAAAGATATATTGCTCCTGGAGAAGGAATTCATGTAAACAGTATTGATGGTGAATAAAACTAATGCTAAAACTCCATCTCGGCACCATTGTGTGGTGATGGGGTAAATATTAACACCTGCATGACTGAGCCCTTCCACACGTGCTGGTAGTTTAGAAATGTGGCAGTGCCGGCCACTGGAAGGAAGAAACCTTGGAGTATCAGGCAGGACACATCAGAATTCCACGGATAGTACAGGACCTGGAAAAAGAAGCAGTGTTTGGGGTTCAAGTGGCCCAGAAGGAAAATTGCCCTGCTCAGGTTTGATCACCTCTAATCACACAGCTCCTGAACTGTGAGCGGACTTGACATCAGAGTTGTCCTGTCATTTTGGGACGACTCACCAGAGACACTCAGCTGTTGCAGGTAACCACATTTCTCCTTTGAGTCATTCTTTAGTATTGATGCAATAAAAACAGAGTGAAAGTTATGGAAATGGGTTTATTTCTAGTGAAAAAGTAAACATTCCCCCCCATTTCAAAAGCTATCAGAGCAGGTATCTGCTGATGGGGCTTTCACAGTGCAGTTCTGAACCAAGTCAGCCACTGAGAACTGGCCATATGAAAGTTGTTTCTGTAAAGATGCCTTTATCTGAGGAGTCATAGCTGTCTTAAATTCTGTAGTTAGGAGCTTTCATGATGAGAAGTTAAATCTTCCTCCTAGATATCTCACTTTGATTTCTTTTCTAAGTGCAATGTTCAGCTCAGGGAAAAAAGATTTCAGAGGGAAGCACAACTTACTGGGAGAAGCCTTATTCCTCAGCAGCAAAAAACCTTAAAAATGTGCTTTCATTTTATCTTTCAGTTAGATGTTAAACACTTTATACTGGGTTATATTTACATGGAAGATTAGCAGTCTGTATATCACAGAATTGTTTCACTTGAAAAGTTGATGTATATGACTCTGTGGCTTTTTCTCCATTTAAACATGAGAAATTTATGGGGAGGTCCCCATGTGCTTTTCTCATTGTAAGACTAAGTGATGGTCCATTTCACATAATACCTGTGCTGTGTGAATTGCTAGGAGGAGAGCTGAGGCACAGGGTTTGGTATACCTTGTTCAAATTTGGAGCACGTGTCGGAACGCTTGGCAGGGGGAAATATTTTTTTTTCTTTTTAAGTTTTCTGTATCCAAAAAGGAGTTAGTGTGCAGATGTCAGCAAAGGCTGAGAGTGCAGTGTGGAAAAGCAGTGACTGGGATGGTTTTCATGGTGATAAACATGGAGGAAATAGATCATTAGACACGGACATTGTGTTAATAAGGAAAACAGTTTAGAAAGGATTTGGCATCTTCATGTATACAAATGTAGTGATGGTCCAAAGTTACTGAAGCACTGATAGTTACCAGAGTGAAAGGGGCTCCGATCTGAATGTTGTGAAGATCTGGCTTTCTCAGAATGTTCTTTCTGCATCACTTGTAAGATGTATACTCTGCTTTATGTCTTTGTGTGGTTGAAAAATGCTGCACTCCCCGAGCTGTGAATCCTCTTGTGGGGAAAAGCCACGTATGGAATGTCAAGGACTTGAACTGCTCCCATTTACAGCACTGGCCACTCCAGCCATTTTTTTGACTTCATCAGCCTCACTTTGGAAAACAAGTGATGTTTGACTTACCTGGGCAAATTGATATTTCAGGGCTGGCTCCAGCAATTTTCTGTGGCTTGACGGTTGGTCTGCAACACACGAAACAGAGTAAACACTCTTTCATATTTGAAATTGGAAGCAGGCACCTTGAAGTATATCTTGAATGTGGTTCTGTTCCATATGGAATTATGAGAGAAGATTTATTTTTTTAATGTTTTTGTGGCCTTCCTGTTAAAATGTAAACTCGGTCTGGGGCGCTGGGAAGTACAGAGCTTGGATGCAGCAATAATTACACAGTTGTGAGAATTTTGCTGCAGCTGATGTCCTGATACTTTTTTAAGGAGTCTGTCTTCCTTTCAATCTCAGCCACTTTTATAACCATCCATTAATATTTTCTATGCACCTGAATAACACTGCATAGAAGTCATCTTTCCATCCTGTTCAACTGTGTTTTAATCAGGCTCAGGATATTTTTTCCGAGGACATGAGTGTCTCAGCTGTGAAGCAGATGTTTTGTTCTACACAGAATGACAGAACAAGTAACTAGGAAAAATGGAAGGATTGTTGAATGCATTTGGTTTTCTAACATGTCATTGTCACTGCCATGCACTACTGCTTTTCGCTGCCTCCCTCATGAGATAAAAAAATGGGTTTAGTGCTTGAATTTATAGAGTTCAATTCTTCCTTTACAGATTCACAGCCTACAGACTTGGCCTTTGACCGGCTCTTCAGACAGAAGTGATTTCCATGTTTCTTCCATTTTCACTCTGCTGCAGAAACATCTGTCCACAGGCTGATGACCTTACCTGAACTTAATTCCTGGGTGCATGGGATGCTACTTCACCTGGCTCCACAGTAGGTTTTTCCTGTGATTCAGTACGAGTTAATTACTTGGTTTCCTTGGGCCTCATTTACGGATGATGGCATGGTGTGGGTAAAGGTAATAGGCCAGGAAGTCTAGCTCTGAGAGTTTTTCCAGCTGAAGGGGCTTCTGAAATCTTAGGCTGAGGAAAAAGAACATTCACTAATTACCTGACAGCTTCAGTCTTCTCACTCATGGCAGTGGAGTTCAGATATTGCCACTCTGCTCAGTCAGACGTTTTGGCCTGTAAAGTTCCTTTCCTTTGGGAGTGATTAAATGTAGCTATTTGGAGGAAAAGACTAAAGCAGCACTCTTCAGTCCTTTCACACTGGGCAAACGGATCAGAATTCAAAGGAACTTCTCCACAGGGGCAGAGCTGCCCCTCTTCTGAAGCCAGCTTTTAAGCTGGTGGTGGAGCAGAGGGTCCCAGTTCCACCGCCTGCACAGCTCTGCCTCCCCTGAAGTGGCACTGCCTGTCACATTTAGGGCTGGGATTCCAGGGGTGTCTCTGTGTGCCTGGACTGGACGTAGGGCTGGCTCTGTGCCACAGCTGGTGTCGCTGCACTGCTCCTGGTGGTGCTCAGCCCACGCAGAGCTGGCTTGGCACTCCACAGTAGGTCCTACAAAGCCACAGCCTGGACAAATGTTCAGGGAATTGCTTGAGAAAATGAAGGGTGAAAGGCAACAGAGTGTGCTGTTTCACCAACTTGGCTGCTGGAGACTGGCTTTCCCTGCAGGGTTTATTAGCATGAAGCCTTTTTGTGCAAATCTGGCCTGGTACACCCATGGTGGATTTTCAACTTGAAGCTGGAGAAAAGATATGGTTCCTCAAACCTCGGACTCTCCCCTCTTATTGCCAGTGATCACACAGGCTTTTTGTTCTGTGCCAGGGACCTGGAAGAGATTGCAGTTGGGATGCACGCAATTCAACTGGGCATTGTGCTGCCCTTGCTGTTGATGCAAAACTTTCTGCTTTTGTCCTCACATCTCTGGATTTACACTGGCTTCTGCTAATGAGACTTAAAAGGAATAAGAACTGACCTCAAATTAAGACTGGGCTATTCCTGCAGAGCCATCCAAACTGTTTATTATATTGATCAGTTAAGCCCCATGAATTTTTCAAGCTAGTCAATGATGTGAACTGACAAGTTAAATTATTACAGTGAAAGCCCTGCTGTGCTAACTTAATTTATGTTGTAGGGCCTCAAAACAGATTTTTATCTGTGTGCTTCTTTGTATTTTTTTTCTTTAAGACTAAAGTGAGAATTTTCTTTTTGAAAAACAGAGGTTTTCTGTGAGGATAAATCACATCAAGTTAGCTGTCCACTGAAATTACAAATAACGCTGCTTTTAGTTTAAGTTCAATAATGCAGGCATCTGGAGCTATAAACACTTTCTACAAGTTGTGTGGCCCTGGGAGGATACAGACAACTTGCATCTGTATTGCATTGTTACCTTACCTGACTTGAGATATTTGGATTAAGGGCATGCTTTTCACGTGAATGAGAAATCAGAGAGGAAAGCCTCGTGTGGAAGAGACAAAAAACTTGTGGATTCTGATGGGTACAGCCCTGGGAAAGAAGAGGGAAAGTGCTGCAGTCAGGTCTCCATTCCTCACTCAGAGCACCAGGGCTTGGAGCCATGGAAGTGCTGCTGGAACGCTGTGCCCAGTCAGCCTGAAGTGTGTGACACACTTGTGTGCTCACAGAGAAGTGTAAAAGGAGCTTTGGTGTCATGGCAATGAAGCTGATGACAGCCTGAAAGAGAGGAAAATGAAACAGATTTTTGCCTCTTTACTGTATACTCATATAAGCCCTCAAGTGAGACAGCTTAAAGAAAAAATTGCTGCCTTGCAGAAATGGAGGAAAAACTAGTTTTGGCAGGTTTCCCTTGCATATAGCTTGCCCTGGTGTGTTACTGCATAATATCTTCCTGCTGTTGTGTTGCATTTCTTTGGAACAAAGAAGTGACTTTTAAATGGTGCCTGTGAATGTATTTATGAGGAATCAGGATAAAAACAGCCATTAAAAAAATCTCTAAGCTGGTAGTGGATTATGGGCACTTGCTCTGTTCGGATAAAGAACAAAGGCTCCATCCATGTCACGTGCTTTCCTTGCAATCTTTACATGTAGGCTGAGCTGCAAGAATCTGTGACTCTGGGCTAGGTGTTCATATTTGGGGATTGCTGGACCATGGCACAGATAGAGGTGATTCCAGTTATTCCAAGGACTAAATAGCCATTAATTGTATGATTAATAGTGCAGCCATTAGTAGCTGGGACTGACTTGCTTGGCTTCTCATTGTGTTTTTGCTTCTCTCATTTCATATTCATAAGGGTTTTATAAAACAAAAGAGATCTGCAACTTTAATTACTTAAATATTGTCTTGACAAATGGCCCTTTCCAAAATGCAAACATCTAAAATTTGTGAAGAGCAAGAGTTTTAGATTAGAGTCAGTGATGCTGATTTATAAGAAGCATCACTGGGAATTAAATCCAAAATTTTCTCTTAAATAATGGATATTTGTTGTTCTTTTTCAAGGGCACAGAGCAATCAGCATCCTTACAGTCCTCTCCACATGCTTCTCCACAGATGCAGTGTCCAGCCCTTCACCAACAGATGCCATGAGGCTGAAGTTCAGCAGGAGGGAACCTGCAGTCCCAGCTGCAAACCCACAGCAGAGCTGCTTGCACATACTGTACAAATATCAAAGTCTCCTAAGGTCAACTGGATGCTTTCTACTGCAGTCTTCCTAGTATATGCACCTTCTATTCTCGTAGGTTTTTTTTCTGCTGTAATTATCCTGCTCAACAAAGTAATTATCCATGCTTATGATTGACATACTACCTTTTCAATGTTGTATTTGACTGCTGAGTTCCAAGAATTGGGCAGACTTTGTGCATTATATGGACATTTATATATCCTGTCCCTCTAACAGGAGCTCAGGAGCTGCCCAGACTCTCAAAGGAGCTTTTAGAGTTCTTTTCAAGTTCTTATTTATGTAAGTTTTTGCATTTTGACTTTGGGAACACAAAGAAATTGTCTGCCTACAGTCAACTTGCAGCTGGTGAGTTGTTCAAAACAAGATATATATAGATATATCTATATATCTATATAGCTATATATAGATATAGATATATATATTTGTAGTATGTATTTTTAGGATTTTTTGCCAATTAATCAAAAATTTTTGGCCTGTTTTTTACCCATACACTCTTGAAGATAGTTTTGTGTGTATGTACATATACACATGTATGTAGAAAGGTGCTTGTTGAAAATTTCCCTAGACTTCAGTGAAATATTTCAAAAGCATTGATGTTTCTCACGGGACAGTGAGCAGCGTTTGTAACCAAAACTATTACCATTTACAGCGAGCCATTGTCACTAAATGTAGAGCACTTATTTTACTGCTTCTGGCTGATGCTGAGCTAAATTTGAAAGACAGAATAAGCAATTCCAGTTCTTATCATGGGTACTGTACTTTTTTTGGGTATCTGACCTGCCACGTGCCCCTTTTTGCTTGAAAACTGTGGATTTTGTGTTGTCTTTGTTTAGTTTTCTTAATTTCCTGGTTATTATCAGAGGTTCAGTGAATACTGTCCATCACAGCCTGAGAGCCACACACTGGAGTCTCTGGCCACATTCACTCTTCTCTCTCCATTTCAGAAATGTTACGTGTTCCTCATGCTGTCCACAGCCTCCCTCCTCCCAAGACACTGAGGCAAAGATCTTGAGAAGCACCTACCTGACTAAATACCTCACTGATCTGGGTTTTTTTTCTCATCTTTTCATGTTCTGGGTTCTGAACTAACATGTCTGAATGTTCAGGACATCACCAGAGTGTCTCACAGTAGGAGTTAGAACCGACTCCTGAAGACCTCTTTCCAGTGATCTCTCCAAAGTGGAATTCTCCCAGAGAGAGGGAAGACTTCTTATTGCCTATGAGGGCATTTGCTCACCAAAAATCATTTGAATGAATCCTTGAAGGCTAGCACCTTTTAATTTACTTCAGCTGATGATTAAAATCATGTTATTTCCAAAATAAGCTTTGCTTCCACATGCTTTCCTGTTGGCTGCACCCAGACACTTCCACGTCCGTGGGTAATACCTCTGGTCATGCCAGCTATCTCTCCTGTCCTGCCTCACTGAGCCCTACCAAAACCGTGACAGACCAAAGTCTGGCTGCTGGGGAGCAGGTCCCATGGCAGTAAAGATGCTGTGCTTTATTTTGTATTGTAATATTTGCTGTGAACAGGGCCCTGAGTGCCTGTGAGTCCCAGTCAAGGAGGGGGCACCTTCTGCCTCTCCTGCTTTGCACATGGCAGCAGCAGTGAAAAGAGATGGGCCAGAATTCTTCATGTTTTCTAAGCTACCTCGGACCTGGAGGTGCCTCAGGCACCAGTTTCAAGCCACAGAACAATCAGGACAAGTGTCTCAGTGAGAATCAGTGCTGTTCCTTTGATCTGTTACTTTCCTGCAGACAGAGGATGTTCGAAAAAGGTTCTGTTATTAAAATATCCTTTTGTCATGAGTATGCCCATTGGAAACAAATGGCAGGTGATTACAGTGGAGAGTTAAATAAACTCAAACCATTCATTCTACTCCTTAATGCCTGACTTAACCAAAGTTGGTCCCAAGCATTCTGGAAAATGCCTAGAAAGACTTTGCAAGACTGTATCTTCTATAAGTGGGGTGGTTTGGGTTTCTGTGAGCACTTTTCACTGACTAAAAATTGGTCCCTAAAAAAAAAAATAAAGAAACTCTGGAGTGGGACAGTGCACCAAATTCCTTGGGAGCTGATAGGACCCATTTATGCTGGGCCTTGCAGAAAGCACACATGTTGACAGAAGGTAAAACACCACCTTTTAATTGAGTCTCACTTGTCATCACTGCATTTTACCTGCTTTCACTCTGAAGACTTCCTTGTAAAAAATTCTTCCTCTGACTTTTGCCAGGGTGACTGCTAGAGAGCATTTTGAGACTCTCCTGCTGTGACAATTCCTTCAACAGCCCTTTCACAAAACCAAAAGAACAAATGCATTTGAAAAGAGCTTGTTTTGACTGCTTCCTTTGAAAAGTTTGTAAATATAACTGTTAGTGTTTAACTCAAGTTCTTTCTTTCATCTTAGAAGCAAAATTGGCCAGCTAAGGAGAACAAACTGTATATAGATATGGGACTTTGCCACTTCTCATTTGATGGCAGGACTTCCAGGCCAATGGATAAATGGCTTGCACCAACAATCTCTTCCTTCTGGACTCCAGCATTGGGCACTGAGCTGTCTCACCACCTCCTGCTGCCATGGTATTGCCTCTGCTAAAAAACTTGATAGAAATACCTGGAATTTAATGCTATACCTTTTTCCAGAGGCTTTTACCATCTTTGAGGATTGTCAGTTGTGTTATTCCTTCTGACAGGTCTCATCTATCCACCCCCAGTGGGTCATTGTAAGTTTGTTTCCCATGATAATCCTTTCTAGTGACATTTTACATGCATATTATTTTCTCCAAAAGTCTGCATGTAAAATTTTCATGGTAGCATGGATCTCTGCAGATGTTAAGTTGGGAAAGTGGTGAGTATAAGGAAAATGCACTCCTAAGAAATGACTTTAACTGCTGTTATAACTGGGTGCTGCCATCTTTCTGTTCACAATTTACAACACAAATGTCTTTTGGTTCTGCAACCCTTAAATGCATAGGAAAGAGACAACTAATTTGCATGGGTAATCTCATGAAAGCCATCTTTGTAATTGAGTGCAAACTGTGGTTCCATCCACTGCCAGTGTATTATGCTATTTCAATAGACTTTCATTTCATTACTAGAAGTCAAGATTCCCTTATTAAACTTTTCTATTAAAACAGAGTGAGAAGAAGCTTCCAAAGTCCACATTGCTTCTGCTGTGTCACTTTTATTATAATGTAATGTACATAGACAAATAAGATATCCCATTCTGTTTGCCTAAGGGTGTTAAACATGCCCTTGAAACCAAAGGGAAAAGAAAGCATAATAAAAAATACCATAGCAAAACAGCCGGATGGCATAGCTTCCTTTCTTAGCCCTGTTAGGCAGGGTATTGAAAACTGAAGGATTTTGGGTGGCTGACAACATACTCAGCAAACTGCCTATGGGTGTAACTCATTCCATGAGCTGGGCTGAGTTCACAGTGAGATGAGCTAATAGCAAATCTCCCTCCATAGCTGAGCTGTCCCACAACCCTGGGACAGATCTGCAGCAATTCAGGTTGCCTAGGAAGCTTTATCCTAAGGCTTTCTGTACTCTGACAACCTAAAGAGGAACAGGTATTTCAGTGGACTGTGCTAATCTGCTGGAACAGATGCTTCAGTGGTGATCTGCTCATTGCCTGAGGTGGTGTGCTGAACACTCCTGGTGCTCCCAGGAAACACTTCAGGGAAAGCTGGAATGGATATGTCAGGCAGACCACTTAAAAATGGGAGAACAAAAAGATAATATTTGTGATGCAGGACAATGCAGGTCAAATTCACATAAGCTATAAAGATCCGTGTTTCTCTCTAGAACTGTGTGGAAAAGAACTGTTCTGTGCCAGGTGTGGGAATTACAAAATCTCTAAATTTGGAAATACAGTGCAAAAGATTTGAAGGGCCCAGTGAAGGTGAATAATCTTGGTGGTGGGACAGCGTGCTCCTTGGTACCTGGGAGCTCCTGAAGCAGTGCCCTTCCACATGGTGGGCTCTGCTAGAGATACGGATTCTGTCTTCATCCCATTTTACTATTCTTGGCTGATGACTAATGATTAGGATTAGTGAGGTCCTGTCAAGCATTTCTTCTGCCTTTCATATCTCTTAAAGAAGGGAGAACATTACATTCTTTTTTTTTTGGAGTGTTTTACCTACTCTGTGTTGTGTCTGCTTCATAAAGCTGGTGCAATTAAAAGGTAATTATTTGATCCTAGTGGAGAATCTCTACTGCGCCATATTTCCTTTTGGCTGCCAGCAATGATCAGCCTCAACTGCATCTGGAAGTTGGGCAAAGCTGAGGACAGACAATAGCAAAGATCCTGACGTGGATTTTGTTGATCCAAGGCTTGAGATGCAATTGGAATTTTCTCATAATGTGAAATGGAGGCACAGATATTTCAAGGATGACAAAGTAGCTTGCTGGGGTTCTTGAAAATGTTTTTCTGCCAAATGAACTTTCTGTCCTCTGTGGACTTGATTAACAGAACAGATCATAATGTATCCTAGAAATAAAAAAAAATTATCTTCTTGAAGCCTGTTTGTCAGCAAAACTCTAAAAACAGAAATTAAAATGACTCTAAAATGTTGTGGGAAAACTCCAGACTTGCTGCTCATGATGGGCTTTAATTCATCCTTTTCTGTATTAAAGAGGTGGGACGTTTCCTAGATTGATTTTTTTTCCATTCTAAATGTTATGGAATTATTAAGCAATGTTTGAGAGGGCACTAAATTTATGGCCATTATTTTCTAATGTATTCTGGTTGAACCGACAACTTTAATCTATTCTACCTGTCAGAAATATAAATAAGAAGGAGAAAGAAATAAATAATGTTTTGACCACAAGGCAGTGCAGCATTTGTAAATGAAGCTTCAAATGTCCAACTGAGTTGCATTAATGAAATATCATGTCTTGAGTTTGTAACCCTGGCCGGGATGTCATGGAACCCAATGCAGGCATGTGGAGCCTGTCTTGGAGATTTCCTTTAATCTTCCAGGCTGGCAGGATATGAAAGATTAAAATGCCCTGGATCTACCAGACTTGCCACCTCTAGTTCAGGCTAGTTATTAATGTGCTATGCGGACAGCAAGACTTTATTAATTGTATTGCTGGCCAGTGATCAATGTGACAAGCTTAGCAAAGAGCAAAGTTATTCATCAGAGAGTTGTCAAGTAGTAATTGCCCTCATTTGCATTAGAATAAGGCAGTGGGAGAGGCAGAGTGGGTGTGCTTCTATCATTTTTAGGGTCAGATGTCAACAAAATTAAAATCTGCTAAGGTACTAGTAAATAAATAAATTGGAAGGGAATTTATTTGCTCTGACACAGTCATACCACTACAAAGTAAGACAAAGGGTCGTACTTTAACAGCATTTATATTTTCAGATGGTTTTGAAAATGTTTTCAACAAATTGTTTTCTGTTTACACTATCTGTTTTCAGTTACACTTTTGTAAGGGCAGGCACAGGGTTTGCAGTTCTTTCCTTATAAAGAAAAGCAGAATAGTTGAGATGTAATTTTGGTACTGTTCTTTAACTTATAAAATGTACAACTGTGCAGCTATTGTTACAAGCAGAATTTATTTAGATCTGCCATGACATTCTTTCACCTTTTGTGGGAAAGCACATCAGTAACAAAATGTCAATGCTTTTCTTTCTGCAGAGGTGAAGATTTACACTTTTCACCAAAGACTGCTATTTTGAGGGTTGTCAAAAGCATTTTGGAAGTGACAAAGGTAAGGCTGAATGTGTAATCTTTGTCCTGGTCCCTGCTGTACCTGGCAGTATTAAACTTTTTAACGTTCTGTGTTTCCCCCACCATCCAAGATAACCTCACACTTTGGCTGTGGTGCTGGTGCAGGATGTCTGCTGGATGCAGTGCTGCTTTTACACAGGTGCATGACTCAGTGCCTTGCCCTACATCAATCAAATCAATTAACCATCAATTGTCATGGAGCTCTGCATTTCATATTTATGTTTCATACCTGCACAGTCAGGACTGATGTTTTAGAATGCACATTATCTGAACTGTGTTTTGCTTTTTCTGTGCTTGCTTTGTTTTCATGAGTTCCTGAGAAGCTATTGAACAGAAAATTTAGAATGACCTTATCTCAGAAGTTCACATTTCAGAATATAGCCGAGGCTAAACCTGACCATAAATGATTGTTATTTATCATTAATTAATTAATAATGGTGTGTTCAGCTGATTCTCTAGACCTTCCATCTAATACATTTCAGGTTGCTAAACTCACTAGAAGTAATCACAGAATCATAGAACGGGTTAGGTTGGAAGAAACCTTGAAGACCTCATTCCACCCCTTGCCACTGAGGATGGGGCAGCCACAGCTTCTCTGGACAACCTGTTCCAGGATCTCATCACCCTCACAGTCAAGAATTTCTTCCAGATATTTAATCTAAACCCTCTCTATTTCAGCTTGAAGCCATTCTCCCTCGTCCTGTCTCTACAGGCTCTTGTAAAAAGCCCCTCTCCATCTTTCTTTTAGGCTCCGTTTAGGTCCTGGAGGCCACCTTAATGTCACCATGAAGCTTCCCAGACTGAGCAATCCCAATTTTCTCAACCTTTCCTCGTAGCAGGAAAGCAGGGACTTCCATCCCTCTAATCATCTTGGTAGCCTTCCTCATAACAATGGATTGAGGTCAGAGATGGGCTGAATTCTGGAATAAGGAAAGATTTGTTGAAAAACAGAGCACTTTGGTAGGAAAGGATTGGCAAAGGACAGTCAGTATTTAGACTATTCAAAGGAAAGCTGACAATGTATATAGTTTAGACTTGCTCATGATAGCCTGTAGCCTGTGTGATAATGAGACCTGTTCAGATTGGATTTCCATGGCATTCAACAGCATCATTTTTAATGATCTCATCTGGAAGTTTTGCATCTGCCTTGCTGCTCAAAATGATCCCATCTAAATACAGACGAAAGTGCTGTTAGAGACCACTTTGTCACACTCCTAATGCATGTTATCAAGATAAGAGAAATAAAAATGTTCTGAAAGTAGGTATGAGAAATTCTTTGTCCAATTTCAAACCCACACAAACAGACAAAGGTGAAACCATTAGCGTGATCAGCTTAGAAGGAAAATGAGCAGTGAATGTGAAGTGGGAGGAAGGGAAATTCACTTATGGAACACACTGAAGCATCAAGCAGAGAACTGTTTAGGCATTCCTGATCTGTCTGGTAAGATGAGGCACAACTGCTGGAAATTCTCTCATGCTTCACGGTATAAAGTGCATATTTTTTATTGTATATGATACAAGGCAGGCAGTGTTTTATTACTTAAAGAACAAAATCAGGCTTTGACAAAAATCTTTATCCACACATGTCAAAAACAAATATTCTGAGTGGCAGAATCTTGCAGAGACTCAACTCAGGGCATAAATTAGTAAAGCCCCATCTCAGCTTCCCCAGCACAAGTGTGAGCAGTACTCAAGGCATATAGTCATCACAGCAACCTGTGGCAAAGCAATTAACTTGACAAAAGGATTCCTTGCAAATTCTCTGCAATATGTTTTTTATAACATCCAAATGTAGCTCATTCAAATGTAACTTGTTTTAGCCACGTTCTGACATCCAGCCTTGAAACACTTTGCCTGAAAAATTTTGTTGACAGCTGCTTTGATAAGTGTCAGACTGGCTGCTATAGTTTTTCTTCTTCCCTGATTCCTCCTCATCTTGGTGTTTGCTACATTTATTGAAATTGATATTGCCTATGATTTTTGGTACTCTGGCCAGTGTTGGTGTGGTCTGCAGAACACAGGAATCTAAGGCTGAGTATCCTGGCATTTGTAAGTCACAATAAATTAGAGGATTTAAATAATTTCCATTTAAAAAATGAATGTTTCAGTATTCTGAAACAGAAGAGTGAATCACTTACATTTTCTGTAGACAGATTTTATTCTATTCTCTCTTGAGTTAAACTGGGCCTTTGACCCTTAATGGAGCAGTCATCAAAGAGAGAAGAGTTTTGAGGAATAGATGTGGTAGCTGGACACTAATTCTCGAGCAAAAGAATTTTAAAATTAATTAATAATAAAATGAAAATAATTAATTAATAAAAATACCTCAGAAATTTTAAAGCTTTCAAATTGATTGATGCTGTCATGGGGTGAGGGGGAGCTTTTCACACCCTGTGGACACAGGCAGAGCCCAGCAGGTTTGTGCTTGCGTTGTGCGTGGATGTCAGCAGGGGTGTGAGGTTACAGCAGGAGATGTTATGGCTGTATTCAAGCCTTTCCTAAACAGCACAGAACTGTTCTGAGCACTGAAGGTGGACAAATTGAAACTTAGAGTATTTAAAGAGTTAATCTTGTGGGTGTAATATCTGCCCCATTTTCAGGCAGCTCACTGGAGGCAGGTGGTGCAGTGCAGAATTCCTGTCTGATATTACACAAGAGATTGTATTGAATTCATCATCCCCTTGCTTTGCTCTTTTGATCCTTAGATTTTCTTTAGCTAAAAAATTTTCTTTAGCTTAAAAAGCTTTGGCTTTTAAAGATAAATTTAGATTCTATAATACATAGCTGGAGACACCAAGCAGTCAGGGCCTTGAGTACATATATGGGGATTGCTATGTAATATTTTTTTTCTCTCAGGGTATTTCTGACTGTGGATTTTTTTTTCCAGAGATAGAGATTAAAAATTCTCCAGGCACAGTTCTCTTCCCGGACATCAGGTATTGATATTGTGCCCTTTGAATAGTGAAGCCCATCCAGACATGAGATGAAATTCAGGGCAGTGCAAGATGCTTCACTTAAAAAATGTAAACTCCTGAACTAAAGGGGGGTGGAAAACTGAATCTCTGAAAATGACAGTTTCCCATTTTGCACAGGTTACAGCTGTGCAAAGCTGTTACAGCTATTTCAGTTTTCAGCCTCATGCCTGACCACTGCAGTGCTTGACAACAAATATCTTTCCAGCCCAGCTGGAAAAAAACCCAGCATTTGATGGCATTTTCCTTCAGTAAACTGAGGGAGCTTGGTAGGCCACCTGACCAGCTCTGGGTAAAGTTCATCTGAGGAACTTCTGCAGGATCTTTCAGCTGGAAAGCACAACAGAAGAAGAAAGGCTGTGGGCAGTCAGAAGTCCTCTGGGTCAGGCAAGACACTAAACATGTTGCTGACTGTGTCAGTTTTAAAAGGTCAGATCTGTTAATCTGACGTGAGTTGGAGTTTTTCCTAAAATTAAACTCTTGCAAGCATCTTACTCAGTTTTCTTAATTAGATGGGGTTTGAAGTATATTTGGTAAATATTCCTAAAGCAGAATCTGCTCAGATAGGCCTGATTCAAACAGCTTGTCAGATGCAATTCAAATCTTTTTCCTTTGCCTGCCCCCAATGTCTTTTGCAGTGTGTGCATTTAGTGTGACCCTCCAGGTGACACCAACACATGGCATGGCTGCCCTCAGCAATTCTGTCTGGCATTGACTCTTCTGTTTGCTTTGGTTAAGCTTCTTCATCTGCTGCTGCTAAGGGTTCCAGACTTGGAAGAATGGAACAGGGAGAATGTGGGTTCATTCTGCCTTTAGTATTATACACACGTCTGTGTTTGTGCTATATAGTTTGGCCAAAATCCAGCTGGAACTCCATTGGCCCAGCGCTACAAAAGACAGTAGAAAGTAAATAAATAGCAGCAAAAGAAGGGCTAAGAAGAATCTCCCATCTTTATTGGACACAGAGGAAAACATAGTGGCAAATGATGAGGAAAAACTGACTCTTAAACCCTTCTTTCCCTCAGTGTTTAATAGTAACACCAGTTGTTGTCCAGGGTCACAACTCTCCAAGAGTGGACACAGGGACAGGGAGCAGAATGAAGCAGCATCATCCAGGGGAGAGTGCTCAGTGACTTGTCACACCACTTAGACACACACAGGTCTGTGGGGCTGGATGGGATTGTCTCCAGGGTGCTGAAAGACCAGGTGGAAGTGCTCACACCGTTTCCCAGCAGTCTTGGCTACTGGGAAAGTCCCAGCTGACCTGGGATGAGCAATTGTGATCCTTCCCTGTAAGAAGGACCACAAGGAGAACCTGGGAGCTGCAGGCCTGTCAGCCTGACCTTGGTATTGGGGAAAGTTGTTTAGTCTGGAGAAAAGGAGGCTCAGGGAGAACCTTGCTGCTTTCTACAACCACCTGAAAACAGACTGTATTGAGGTGAGGGTCAGTCTCTTCTCCCAAGGAACAAGTGGCAGGAGGAGAGGAAACAGCCTCAATTGCACTGGTTTAGATTGAATGTTAGAAAAAAAAATTCTTAATGGAAGGGGTTTTCAAGCATTGGAGCAGACTGCCCAGGGCAATGGTGGAGTCACCACCCCTGGAGGGATTTAAAAGAAATGTAGATGTGGCACCTGGGGATATGGGTTTGTGGTGAGCTTGACTGTGCTGAGGGAACAATTTGACTTGATGAACTTAAAGGTCTTCTCCAACCTAAAGGAGAAGATTAAATTCTGTAATTCCATGTGTGTGTGTATATATATAAAAGAAGGAGTTTACTTCCTCACACACTAAACTTTGTGTTTCCCTTTTGGATTATTTCTTTCTATTTTGCAGTGCCATAGTGTATAGATGTGACACCTGAGATCAGCAACTGTCTGCTTTGGTGCTTTGGCAGAAATCCACAGAACGTCTTGCGTTGAGGTGAGAGAAAGAATGCAGTGAAAGAAGTATAACCCCTTGTTGGGCAAGTAGAGGTTACGTCAGGGAGGAACAAAATGCTCTGTCGAGATTTTAAAGAAATACAAACAAATGTCTGATATTTATGCCCATCTTTGTGTCCAAGACACAGAAGACACCTTCTTGAATTTCTTGTTTGATCCATGTGCAGTCCTACTTGGTGTCTTAAGTCATGCTTATATTAATATCGCTCTAAGATTAACAATTTCCTGTAGGAATATTTGAATTGCATATCATAGACAATTAATATAAAAGTCTTTCCGTGGTGCCTTTCATCTCAAGAGTCTGCGAATCTTTCCATTTTGAAAAATGAAGATGAAAAAAATGTTCATTTTCTGGTCTTTTTTAAGCTTTACTGTATTAAAAAGCTCTTGTGGTTGGCATCACACCATTAAAAAGCCAGAAGCTGATAGCCACAATATTTCATGTGTGGTAGGCTTTACAAAAAATTACAACACTGACTGCTGAGACTATCTAAGTTGCTGGAAAAATGGATTTAATTGTCCATTCTGAAACTATTTCCAGGATCAAATAGAATTTCTTTAACTACACATGCTCTTTATAAGACTGGTTCAATTCTGTTGCAGTAAATCTGAGGGGAGAGCAGAACGGCAAGTTAAAAACAGCACTGAGGTTTTATAGCACCAATATTAAACTGTATGTCATTTTGAAATTAAAGTACTGGGCTGAAAGGTTTTCTACTTACAATGATTTGTTACTACATGGATATCTAATTTGCATTTTAAAATCTCTTCTTGCCCAATGGAAGTGGGCATGGTGTGTGTGTGTAGAGGGCTGTGGTTTTTTGTGACCTCTACTGGCCCGTTGACTTTTTGTCTTACTCAGGATTGTAGAATTTGCTTCCATTTCGTGGGAACTCTGTTTTGTTACTGTCACCAGCTACATAAGCAATTAAATGACAAATGGGGACCAAACAAGCATTAAGCACGAACAAGAGTAATCATTACTGTTTTACAGCCCTTACTGGACATAATTTTCAATGTGTGTTCATATATGAAATTTGTACAGATACTTCCATTTCATCCTGGTTTAAGTGGTTGCTGGAGATTCAAGGCAATGGAAAATTTGGCCTCTTAGACCTTACACTGATTCTGGAATATATAAACATTTTGACTCTTGATATTTGTAAAGTCCAATGGTAGAGGGCATTGCTCTCTGTAAGTTGTATATGATTGCATGGAAGTTGTCTGGAATGGGAAAGTGCTTTCTTTCTTAGGTCAGAGGAGCCCGAAAAAATGCTTTTCTGCAGCCTGGCTGATTCTCTTTCCAGTTCTGATACTCATGGCTCATTCCACCAGCCTCAGGCAGTGAGCTGCTCCCTGTGTCACACTCAGCTGCGTGTCTTGGCTCTAACTGGCTCTCAGCTTGTGAGTGCCCAGCTTGGTGGTACAAAAGGTCTTGTTCTCCCTTGCTGCTCACTGAGGTTCTGCAGCTCCTAAGAGCACTTTTGTGGTTGAGACCTCATGTGCAGGTCTGTGACAGGGGGCTGGTGCCCCCACGTAACCTTTTGTTGTATTCAGCTGTGCTCCAAATACGTGCAGTGGCTCAGCATCAGGCACCACGTTTTTTCCTGAAGTAACTCAGATGTGAGGTGTCTGAGGGTGCGATTTCCTTTTTTTTGGTTTGGAATGAGCAAGGATACTGAATTGCAGATGTAATACTGTAGCCGACCTCTTAGTCCTGAGGGCTAAACTAGCAAGCCTTCGGCTTAGGAGGATCGCTACAAGGATGACAACAAAGGACGCTCAAATCTTTCTGCAGAATTCTGTTTAATCCAACTTCATTCCTAGGCAGAGTGTGGGGGAAGGGAAAAACCAGTTTGCTTGCCCAGCAGCAGAAAGAAGAGAGGGCGAGCCACGTGTCCCAGGAGGTTTTGTCCCCCCAGGGAACAGGGGGACACGGGGAAGACACCACTGGCCAATGGGACAGAGGGAGAAACTACATCCCAGGGGTAGGGGGAAAGCAGGACCCATCTCCACAGGTAGTGTGGGGAGAGAATACAGCTACTTAGTGCAACCGTCACATAAATTCAGTGCAACCAAAGAACCCAGTGTAAACATCAAGTGTAGCTCACCACAACATAATACAGAATGGCTGAGGTTGGAAGGGGCTTCTGGAGGTCATTTGTCCCCCAGCACGGAGGCTGAAGCAGGGCTGCCTGGAGCTGGCTGCCCAAACTGTGTCCAGATGGCTTTTAAATACCTCCAGTAGTGGAGATTCTGCAAACTCCACGGGCAAGCTGTGCTAGTCACGCTCACAGTAACAAAGCATTTCCGTGTGTTCAGCACCTGCTGTGTTCCAGTTTGTGCCCATTGACTCTTGTCCTTTCTCTGGCACCACTGCAAAGGGCTTGGCACTAATGCCTTAAGTCTTAGCTTTCATATTTTCCAGACTCTGTACTGCCATTGTGTGTGACTCTGAACTTCATGTAAAGTGTTACGAAGTTCTCCTCACAGTTCAGTCAGACAGAACAATCCTTTTCCAGCCCCAGAACCAGGGACACCATGGCAGCTTCAGGCTCAAAAAGGGCAAACAACGGCGAATTGAGGAGAGCAATCTGGAAGGATGGGACTTCATAACTTGGAGCTAGAATTGGACGATTAACCCCAATATGGAAATGGATCAAAACTTATAAAAGTGTGAAAACTCATGACTCATTGTCCGTCTTGTGTGGAGCCACAGTCAGGCTCTTGCACTGCCCAAGGTGTACCCTTGGAAGGCCTTTTAATAAATCCCTTCTTTGTTCCTTTAACTCTGTCTAGCCTCTGTTTGAGGTAGCCTCTCCAGGCATCAGCACCACCTTCTCAACGCCTTGGTAAGTTCCCATCGGGCCTTCCCTTCTTTAGGCAGCAGTCCCAGCTTTCTCAGCCTTTCCTCACATCTATTGTGCTCCAGTCCCTCAATCATCTTGATGACCCCAGGCTGCCTTCAGCACGTTCATGGGCCCAGCAGTCCAGGGGTGGCCTCAGCAGAGGCGAAGGATCCCCTCCCTCAGTCTGATGGTGATGATCTACCTGGTGCAGCCAGGAGACCTTCAGCCCTCATTGGCCCCTCAAGGGCCCACTGGTGGCTCACGTTCCACCTGATGCCCACCAGTACCAACGTCTTAAGATTCATCTTTCCTATTTTCCACATTCTGTACTGCATTAGTGTATAACTCTGAAACTTTATATAAAGCATTAGCAAGTTCTCCTCATAGTTCAGTCACACAAAACAATCCTTTTCCAGCCCCAGAACCAAGGACACCGTGGCAACCTCAGGCCCAAAAAGTGCAAACAGCAGCGAATTGAGGTGAGCAATGTGGGAGGATGGGACTTCATCACCTGAAGCTGTAATTGGAAAATTAACCTCAATATGGAACTGGAGCAAAACTTATAAAAGTGTGAAAACTCAGGATCAGGCCTCCGTCTTGGGTGGAGCCACAGTCAGGCTCTTGTGCTGCCCAAGGTGAATCCTTTGAAGGCCTTTAAATAAACCCCTACTTTAATCCTTTAACTCTGTCCAGCCTCTGTTCTGGGGAGGCTCTCCAGGCATCAAAACCCCAGGATCAGTGCAGAAAAGAGCAGGACTGGAGTCAGAGGATCCCAGTCTTGGCTTCAGGCAGTCTGAACTTCCCTTGGGCTGGCTCTGGGCAGCCCTGGGAGAGTCCTGAGCTCCTACAGGGGATGAGCACAGGGCTGCAGCCCATGAGAACCAAGAGATTCCCTGTCCTCAGTCCCACCTGGAGCTGTGCTAGGCTGAGGTGGATTGCCCTTGCTTAGGAGGGAAGGGCAATGTTTGAACATCAGGCTGCTGTGAAGAGCGTTTAACCTCAGTAAATGTAGTTGAAGGGATCATCATGGCATTTGGAGATGGGATGTGAGTTTTGACTGTCAGTTCAGACCTGTGGAGTATTTTATCAAAGCAAGAGGCTGAATATTGTCAAAAAAATTAAAATAATTAAAAATATTTAAGGTATTTTTTTTAATTATGAGCATAATCGTTGCAAAGCCCATGCTCATTTTACAGCATATTTGTTGTTTGATTGTTTAAAGTGCTTTTTATTTCCATGTTTATACCCTGGGGACTTTACAAACTGTGAGCTAGTCTAAAAATATGTGAGATTCCTTCTGAGAATACTTGCTGTGCCAAAGTTTGGGGTTTTTTTCTTTTTAAATAATGAGTAATGTTCAAATTAGACAATTCCAACATTTCAGAAACAGTGTAGAGAAAAAAGAGAGGAGGAAGGGGCATGGCAGGGAGCATCTTCTGAAGTGTTTTTAAAAGCATCTGTTTTGTGTTTATTACCAACATGTTTCCTGAGAATTCAGTTGTGAATGGGGTCTCAGGAGAACTGGTTTCCTTGGCCGTTTTCTAGAACTCCTCATTGCCTCAAATAAATCCTGATTCATTCATGCTCATATTCCTTGCCTGTGGAAAAAATAGTTGTAGACTTTTGCAAAACTAAACCTAGTTTGTCTTTTTTAAAAAATAGTAAACTTTTGAGAGGAGGACTTTCTGGTACCTAATGCACTTTTCAAATTCTGCCTTGAATGAAATTTTGGAAATGAGTGACTTCAGACTTGCACTTCCAGGTCAAAGCAGAACAAACATACAAGTGGGGGAAAGTCTCTCTTGGTTAATAATGTAAAGGTGATGCTTAATATCAACCAAGTTACTAATTTTCTTAAAAAAAAACCCCAATAAATTGTGCAATTGCATCTCCACCAGAGCCTTAGTCCTAATCTCTTGCATTTGAACCTAGTACTTGTCATCCTTGGGACCTGATTTGTAAAGTTTTTTTTTTCATCCTCCAGCTCTTCCAGTGTGCTTTTTGTGACAGTGTTTCATATTGCCTGTGAAGAAGGTGCTTTAAATCTGTAGGAACAGAGATGGAGTTGAAATAGTGCAGTCATAGAGTGTTTCAACGTTGCTCACCTTGTGCTTCAAATGAAGATGTGTTGCCAATAACGTGCAAATTTGCATAGCAAATTGAGGCAGATTTCCACCACTGTTCAGTGTCAAACTTGGAAGGAAATTATTTGGGTTCTGGAGATAAGCTGATGATCTGTTTGCTCAAAGGATTTGGACATATCCTGGTATGTTGGTGTGTTTTGGGGAATAAATATTTTGTTTTAAAAGTGCTCTATTGGAAGAGGAGGGTGTGAACAGAGCAGAAATGCTCAATTCAGTAAGCAATGAGAAATTTTGAATGGAGAGCTCCGCCTTAATTTCAGGTGGGAGAAGGAAGATTAGTGAATCACTGTAATGTGCTAATAAATTTTTTTTTGCAGTTTTGTATTATAAGTCATAAACGACATGAATCAAATGTGGGTTTATATAAAATATGTTAACAAGGCTTTTGCAAAAAATCAGCTTACTAAAATGAACAGAATATTTTTTTCTGCTGTATTTTTGGATCATTCCTCTTTAAGCAGTGTGCATCTCAATTCCTGGAATGCATGAAGAACAGGCTTTTTGTTTGCAGATGTAGAGAATTTCACTGTCAGGGAACTGAGTTATGTTACAATAGACTAACAGTGTATTAGGCCTCGGTAAACCAGTTGTGATAAATCTAAAACTGAAATTAATGAAACATGAATCTTCCCAGATTTTTATTTGTTACTTTTGCCTATTATTTTTAGTACTGTCCACTTAAGATGGAGTTAATAAAAAAGCCAAAGTGCCACAAGGATGTGACTATTCTTTGGTTTTGTAGCACCTCGTGAAGCACGGCAGGATATTTGTGAGGCAGCCTGTTTGGAGAACTTCATATTCTGAAAAAAAGAACTAACAGATTTGGGTAGCTTACCTAGCTATCAATTTTTCAGGCTTTTCAGCCAAACTTGCTGCTGCATGCCAAATCTTGCAGAGGCTTCATTTGAGATGCAGCAACAGTTCAACAAAACTGTGTCTGTCCAAAGCAGAACTGAAGGTGATAAAATTAAATGAATAGCTATGTTGTTTCCAGGGTAATCAAATTCAGTAATTAGGAGTTCAGTAATCTCTGGTCTTTCACGTAGCCCCTCGGTGTTATAATTAATTCAGTCTTCAGTTTGGCAGGTTGTGGATTGTGTTTAGATTATCACCCTGATGTGTGCCAGCTGGGCTTCATTGCACCTGAAGGCCTTTAATTTGGAGATTATCTGGAACCTTGATCCTAATGCTGGTGACCTCTGTTATCTCTGGTCTTCAGAAAGTGTTTCTTTGCTCATCCATTTGCACTGAGGAGCACAGCAGGCAGCCATCCACAGCGTTTGTGGAGGTTCTGCTAATGACTTGGGATCAGCACCTACCCTCCAATTACAGTTTACTAATCTGGAAACCAACAGCTGCCGAGGTCTCTGTGGTTTTGTAGAAATGTGACATATTTTCTGTATCTAAATGAAAAACTGTGGCATGGTTTTGATTAGGAGTTAGAAGAACTACGGGGACTGACTGTGGTGCTGTCTGCCTGATTAGCTAAGTCTGAACCTTTAAAGTAGCTGGCTTTAGCAGTCAGTCACACTGGGAATTGGGCAGGGATATGTTTTTAGGGCAGTCTGCGAGCAGAGAACAGAAGAGATCTTTCTAAAAAATAAACTCAGCTGCTTACTGTTTATACATCCTTATCCTTGATCTAACATGAAGTCATTGCCTCCCTTCTGTTCAGTAGAATTAAGATTAAAGGCATGTTTGAGTTTTAAATAGCTCCATGGCTAAATGCAGATTTCTAAGCTATAGTCCAAAATCCTTTAAAAAGACCCTTTCAAAAATCAAGTATTAGAATCCCTTTACAAAGTACTGCTATTTCTATAAGCTTACCTTCACACAATATTATGTCGAGCCGTTCAGCACGTATGACACTGCTCTGGAGGATTTGGGCACTGGGGCACTGCTTGTGTTGGTGCTCTTTGTTGTATCTGTTCCAAACTCAACATTTACCTCTATTTTTCCCTACTACAAATAAAAGTCAGATTACTAACTGTTGCCATTAATTTGTTCCTGCTCTGTGCAACTTGCTGGAGGCTGGAAAGGAACATTCCAAGTTATGTGGCTTTATTGACAACAAATACATTCCTGGAGAAGACTTAAACAAGTAAGGAAAGTCATGCCAAAGAACTATGTGGCTCTGGTTTGAAGCATAGCACGAGCCTGACCCTGTATCTGATACAGCCAAACTGCTGCTGCTGTTTGTAATGTCATCCATGGAATTACTTGGCAGCTGGCAGATTTTGGATTCTGCCTCAAACTGGGATGTCACGCACACCCATGAGTTCCAGCATCTCTGCTGGATAAATTTCCTCTGTGATGTGCTGTCCCCACAGCTCACATTAGTGGTAGTGGGAAATTAATGAATAAATCCCATGGCAAACACAGCGCTGAATTTAATTCAAACTCTTGAAGAATCTGAAATTTTTTTTTTTTAATTTTTTTTTTTGTCCTCAGATAGATTCCTTGAAGCTTGCCCCGAACTTTCAGGTGACAAATTATTCTAGGGACAGCACCTTTTTGTGCAACTGATAAAGTCATAAGAACTCAAACAGCCTTGAGGAGCGCATTGCTTATACCTAAAGATTATTCCAGTTACAGGAGTTTGTTTCAAAGAGGATTTTTGTATTCACCACAAGCTCTGGATTTACAGCGTTTAACTTGCGAGTTTCAGTCAATGGGCTCTCTGCCCAAAACCTCTAAAATACTTTTCCAAACCACAAAACCAACAAGACTCCTTCTGAATCAGTTCTCAGATTCTAATTTCATTACTTATTTACTTTGAGCCTTTTCAATTAGTCGGGCAGTATCTCTACAAAGTTACCAAAATGGGGTACTGAACCACTAAAAAAAAAAAAAAGGCAAAAAAAAAGCCTCTCAGTCATGGGATATTTGTTGCACAAAATGTCCAGAAAGTACCTCTGGAGCTGCTTCAGTGCAGTGACTTCACCTGCTCAGAACCTGACTGATATTCACAAAACACAGTGATATTCATGGGCACCTGTGAAACAGCAGTGCTGGTAGACAGGTTGCCAGATCTATTTATGGATTTCCTTGTAGGTAGCTCTCCTACAGCCTTTCTCACAACATGTTCCCAAAAATTATAAAGTGCTGTACACAATGTGTCTTTCTAATCCGCATTCTTTAGAGCTATTGAAATAACAGGATTTTTTGTTCTTATTTAGCTATGAAACTGGTGGATAATCCTTTCTAGTTAATCCAAAACATTCAGACATTAAAGAAATATTTTAATTTAAAACATTTCCTTTAATTTTTAGGTATAAACAGCTTTGGGAAAAGTATCCAAAATGTTTCATTGAGAATATTTAAAAAAAAAAAAAGGAACCAACTTTTGAACTGTATTTTTCCTCAAACTCTTTGTGTTCAGTCCAAATATACAAATAATTTAGATATCAAATTATGGATTTTTAAAGCAAATGTAATAAGAAAAAAATCTTGGCAAGCTCTACTCATCTCATTTTCCTTTGAGTATAGCAGAGAAAATTTGGATAAAAAGCAAGCCAAACTTATTTTGTTCATTTCAATACAGCCTGTGCCTCTTGACCTTCTCAAGCTGTGTGTAGAAACGCCATTTACAGATTCAGATGGAGTTTCCAATGTGTAGCTTGAGAGAGCAATGTCTTAAAAAATTCAAGATAATTTGTGTTGCAGATCAGTTCTCACGTTCAGCCTGGGAGGCTGAGGACCAGGCCCAACTCCTCCTCAGGGGCTGCTCATGTTCCTCTGTCCTTACTGAAATTATGCAGCTTCATGCTGATGCCTTTTCCCCTGGTTTTAGGATTATGAGGTAAACACATTTAAGGGATTAAAGAGTTTTTACCTTGGTATTTAATAAGGATTCTTAGGTGCAACAATTTGTCAAGGTGGAATACGCCAAAACGCACGCACACAGTATATCGCGTATATGATTTTATAGCTTTTGCAAATTAGCATATTTGACAAAGATTTCCCAATGAGAGGCTTAAATGAATGGCGTGACATCTTTTATTTTAAAGTATTTCTCCACAAATGGGCTTAATCTTATTTTACAGAACGTGTTCTACAGAGAACCTTGGTGTCTCAAGATAGCACGAGGCTTTTGGGCCTCCAGCTGGGATGCCTTTAGGATGTCTGGTCTGCCGGTCTAGCAGAATACCAGGACTATGCTAAGATATTAGGCCTTAAGAATTATAAGTATATATGCTAAGAACACTGAGGTATGTAAAAAGAAAAGGCAAAAAAACATCATGGCATGCTCGGGGTTTATCTTCTGAGAGAGGGCACTTTGGGAACTTGAGAGTCACTCGCAGCTCTGAAATCTGAGAGCATTCTTTCAGCCTGAGCAAAGCCATCTGTGGCACCTAGGCAATGATGTGTCCACCAATACCACGTTGATACTGTGGGAAAGCCTCTGTAAATAAATGTCCTGCTGTACCTGTCATACCTCTGTGTTGCAGGGAGTCAACAGGGAAAAACTTTCCATTTCATCTTTCCTGCTCCTCTGTGTGACTTAGTGTTCAAGCCTTTTTTGAGGAGAGGGGAGATTGGGCAAGGGTGATTCCACCTGCAGGAATGTCTCATTGAAGGGGTTTTGTGATGAAATGGGTAATTTCTTTTTATCAAGATATTTTTGTGAGGCAGAGGAAGGGAGCTGATAGTTGGGATCACTTACAAGTAGCTTCCTGATCTGGACAAATTAATGCAGATTGAAAGTGCTCTAATTCACACCCAAATGAGCAGTATCCTTTGTGATAGATTCTCCAGAACTTTGCAGCACTGTAGAAACATTGCTTGCTATGGGACTTTCTGTGGGGAGGTGTTCCAGCAATTTTACTTATTTAAGGAAGTTGTGGATTGGAAAACATCAGCTCTTTGTGCAATTTGTCGTTTTGTTTTTATTGATCCCCCGGAGTGTCAGACCTGTGTTGTATTTCCATGGCATCATGGAATTTACTGGATCACCTAAGGGACTTGGAACTTGTATTTAAGGGGATCATTGTTTGGTGCCCACCTCTAAAGATGCTGCTGGCATCATGCTGTCGAGGAGATAAATGTCTGCAAGGACAATGTGTGGAGAGAAGTCCAGCAGCATTAAACACTGAAGTCAATGGAGCATTTTTGGGATGTCAGATCATGTGTCTAATGCAAAACAGTGAAGTATTTAGAATACAATTGTGAATGTCTGCCTGATATTTAATAAGGTCAGAAGGGTGAGAGATTTGTCTGGTTCACTGCTTAACACAAACCCTTAGCATTTTCTGCATCTACAGTATAAAGTGTGGTTAGCTTCGCAGAGAAGAATTTAATTTTCTTTATGTAATACTATTATTTCAAATTTTAAAGACTTGATTCTTTCACATAGGCAGATCTTGGTAGCTTTCTGTTCAGTTCTTAAGATTCCCTCTCCAAATGCTGTTGGCCTTTAGTTCAATTTCTTTGGAAGCTGAATCTCTTGAGGAAAGCTCCTTCTGCTTTAAAGATGTCAGGTTCCAGGCATCTGAACTCAAAACCAAATTTGTTTTCTCAATCAAAGCACCTCTTTGCAGCTAAGGCCCTTTGTTATTAAAGGGATATTGCAAATTAAAATTAGCCACTGAGGGTAGATATATCAACTTCAGACCTCTAAATTCCCATGGAAGTGTTTTTTAAGAAAACAAATATTCTCTTTGCAGTATTTAGAACCTGAATATTTTAGCATCAAAAAACTTGTGGTGAAGAGGATAAACAGTAAGCCCTTTTGTTCCCTATCCTTCTCAGGCCCCCTAAGTTCTGAGGTGCCAGCAAGAGGTTGTACAAAAAATGTTTACTTAAATTAACTTTTGCTTAGTTTCTAATTTTCAGTCAAAAACCTAAATGAGCCATTAAAGGAAACCACACTAGTGAGATGCACTACAAACCAAAATATGCCGAGGGCAAAAGGCAAACTTTTAATTTGTTCAACTTAAATCTCAAAGGTCTGGCTGTGATGGACGATGTCACCAAGCACATTAAGAATATCAGAAATAGACTTTTGCAATCAGTGCCTCCTCTGTTTGCTTTTCTCTGTTTTCTCACTCATTTTCTTGGCACACGGTGGTGCAGGAAAGTACTTCAAAGGGCAAAGACTCGGAGCTGTGAGCTGAACTTCGGTTTGGATGTGGAGCACTGGGCCTGGCTGCCAACTCCTTGTTCAGTCAGCTTGCACCACAGCTGGAACACGCACACACACACACACACACACACACACACACACTCACACTCTGTCTGTAAACACTGAGTACCCCAGTGCTGCTCAGGACTCAGGAATGGCTAGAAGCATCTCTTAGAACAACAGCCCCAAGAAGCAGGGAGATGGAGACTTCAAGCAGCAGTAAATTAGAGCAGTTTTTTGCTCCTCTGTGTTCAGAGGCCTGGTGGGATGCCTGGGGCTAGTATTCCTAGGGCTAGGACATGTAGCCTGAGCTTCTGAAGCAAGAACTGGGGGCACAGCTGGGCTTGTACAGGTAAATTCTGCTGGTGTCACAGGACAGCTTCTTCTGGAGAATATCTGGCTTGGGGTGACTCACTGAGAGCATCAATGTGGCTGGCACTTGGTAGCACTTGGCAAAGTGTACCAGCACAGCCACAGCCAGCCAGACTTCTTCATCTGGTTAGGACAATTTGTCCTTTTCTCTTTTGCTCCCAAAAGCAAATGGCTATTCATGCACATTTAGATTGGTCCCAGAGGAGAAATGTAGTACATTATCTTCCCTGCCATGCAATGTGGTGCCTCACTGTATTTGTTTGCACTGTTAACTGGATACCAGATCTTAATATTGCCCAAGCCAGAGAAATGGGTTGTTTGATCACAAATCCTTGTAAGCAGGCTAAAATGGGATCTAAGTAACCCTGGTATCAGTTATTGTCCATAAAATATTCTTGATTGCCCGCACTGTATCCAAACTGAGCTGCCAGCTCTGACCTGCTCCATTCCAAGTGATGGATCCCACCCAGATTGTTGGCAGGAGCAGTTTGCTGGGTGGCTCCCTGGTCAGGTCAGGTGTGTACAGCTGCAAACTGTTGAAAGAGGGCTGCAGTAAGGATTTCTTCTGTGCTTTCACCCTTGGTTGTGGGTTTCCTTGTAAGTTTTATCTGCAGGTAGCAGCAGCCTCTCTCCTCTGCCTGGAGTAGTGATTGCTCCTGCTGAGCTCACTGCCCACTGGGAAGTTCTCCATCCCTGGCAGGTGACCAGCCCATGTCCAGAGCTGGTTTTGTGGCTGTCAAGTAGCCTGGCTTTACTAGCTTCCTCTTTTGTGTTATTATTTTCTAAAAAAGAGTAAATCTATGTGGAACAGGACTACTGCTCTGTCTTACAGATATACAGGTTTTGTTTTTTTTGAACTTTAATTCTTAGAGAATGCTAGAAGATGTTGGCAAATCTTTTATAAGTATTTTTAAAACCAAGTAATTGTAGCAATCCACAGCTTCTGCTCTGTGGATCTTTCATACTTCGATGTCCTTTGGGCATTTGTATGCACTGACCCATCCTTCTGCTTTGCGTGTACCTGGAATCACATCTGTGTAGTCCCTTCCTAAATATAGCAAATGTTCAATCCACCATTTTTCCTTGCTAAGTTACTCTTTTATGTTACTCACAATAAAAACAGGTCTGCATGGAGAAACTTGTGGTTTTAATCAATACAACTTTATGGTGGGAGAGACAAGAATCAGCAGCACTATCTATTCATTGAGAAGCACCATCTGTGCAGAACTGGGGCACAAACCTCCATAGCTTGAACGATGAGAATTGCTCCTTTTACAGCTTCCTCTAATTCAAGGACACTCTGCCAAGTGGAGTATCCCACCTTGGCTGATTCCAAGTCACAAATTCCCAGCTTCTCCACTCAGTGCTTCCAACGGAATTATTAGAAAACAGAAATTCCAAGCTGCTTTCTGGTTCTTACTGTCTGAGAAAAAAATAATATTATCAGCTTTAAGGGAGGTGACTGAGAGGTTGACTTTGATTTCTGTCTGGAAATGCTGATGGCAAGACCTTTGCTCTAAGAGCAGTGGGGGGCCCTGCCAAGCCTTTTTCATTGGGGGATCTAATCCATGGCTCTTAGGAGGTTCACTAAGGCATAATCAGATTGTCCAGTCTGATCCACTTGGTGTCAGAGGTCACTGAATTTCATGCAGGTTGCTCTGTAATGAGTCTTATCTGACATTCTCAAGCATTGACAACATCCAAGGGGTCACAACACTGGCAGTGGAGCCAAGATCATGAAAAACTTTCCTCTTGAGTGGTTTTAGCTTCTGCATTGTCGTAATTCGTGTCTAAAATTTGACCCCAGTTCCATTTCAGTATTTAAGTGTGTGACTCCATCAATTCCAATGGTTGCTATCCTTCTAAATCTGTCTCGACACCCAAGTCCTTGTGTGTACAGCTGGATTTTCACTCCATGGAGTAACAATTGCATGGGTATGTTTGGCAACTGCAGAGCATGTTGATGAAGTGGACTGTAAAATGAATCCAAAGTGGCAAATGGTAATCTGAAGTGAAATGCAAGCAACCTCTTTCTTGTTCCAAATGTACTTTCCTACCAAATTGTTTGAAAATGTCTCCAGTACTTAGAAATTTGGGACTAAATGTTTCATTTGTTTTTAATTCTGCAGCTGGTACCTGTGTAGGGAAATTAATCTGAATCATACTTTCAATAGTAGGAGGGAGGAGAGGAGAGAAACCTATAATCAGTAATGTTAGAATTGGGTCTGATGGAAGACAGAATTTGGAGCTGAATTTGTTCTGTGAAAAGGGAATTTGGCAGTTCTGAGCAATTTTGTTTTAGAGAGGCATAATGCAATATAACAGGAAGGTACCAGACCTCTCTAAGGCACAGAAGGGGGAGGTATTCTGAGCTCTGTTCCTAAATTCCAGGTCTAACTAATCAAAGCAAATGGGATGAGGAAGCTGGGAAATTGCTGCCTTAGAACCTCTCAGAAGTTGAAAAAGTAACTAACATCACTGGGTCATGAGCTACAGTATCTAAGTGCAGTCTATGAATGTTTTGTTTTATTGAAAGGTAGATAGCGATGGTCTTAACACCTTGAAGAGTGATCCTGCACTGGCCAAGGAGAATCATCCCCATGAATAAAAGGCTGGTTCCCAAAGATATTTCTATTCATCAGATTCATCTGGAACTGAGATGCTTTTGGTCTTCTAAACTTAATTAAATTAATGGTCTTGCATGAGTACAATTAGATCAGAGTCCAAAAACGAATGGTTGAGACAGGATGGGCTAAGGTAATTTTACCTAAGATCCATTGCATGCTGCTTCAATGTCCTCTTCATTTGGTTGTTTTAAATTGTAACACGCAGCTTCATTTGATGCCCCCCTTCTCCTGCACTGAGAGAGACAGTGAGCAATCGATTCCTTTGTGGGTTCAGTTAAAGCTGTTGTGGCTGCTTAAAAAATGCATAAATACATTTTGTTTCCCTGTTGGCAAGCACAGTGTGGCCTCAGTCAAAGTTGCCCCTGGACACCCTGCCACTGGCAACCTCAGAACACTTACACTCTCATTTGGGTTTGGACTGTTGGGTTCAGAGTGCTCTGAAGCAGCTGAGGTGCCATGTGGTTCATGTAAGCAAGTGATAGATATTTTGATAGAGGTGCTGGGTGTTTTCTTTTTAAATCTGACATGCCTGGAAATGTCAGTCTGCTGGGTCAAAGTTTGCAGGCACTTGGAGAGATCTGGAAAGGGATAACAATCTGTTTATAAGGTGCAGTGTCTTTTTTATTAGATTATTTGTTGTTGCCAAGGAGGGAAAAGCTCATTTCAGTGCATATGGGAAGCTGTGGATCAGTAGAGCACGTGCTCTTGCAGCCTGAGACGTGCTTTGGAGCAGTAAAAGCTAAAAACCATCAGAGGAGAAGCTGCAGAGCTTGGAACCTGAGTCTTGGAGCTTTTGTGATCTCTCTGCTACAAGTCACCAGAAAACAAGCTTTTGATCAGGCAAAAATGCTAAGAATAGCAACCCCCACACTCAGACTCTGCAAATAGAAGTCCAAACTTGAGAAACTGAAACGTATGGCAGAAGGCGAGCTGAAGCGCTGCAGGCTTAGCTTGCAGTTTGCAAATGGGAGAGAGATTTTGCCGGCTGCAAGTGCAAAAATGTGAAACCAAAGATCCTGTAGGTAACTGAGTTCAGAGGAATGTAGGAAGCTTAGCTATTTCGCCCTGCACAAATATAGCTGAACAGTCTGGAATTGTATCAGGTTACCTGGGTTAATTTATATTGTACCATGTTGCTCTTGGTCAGAGTTTGACCAACACTCAGTTCTGTAATATTAATTTTTTTGAGTTTTATGTCCCTGTGATTCTCTGAACTTACTGAGCAACCTCAAGATACCTTGAAGCTTCAAAAACAATGGGAAGTGGCTGAGATGGGCATGATCCTTGCCAAATAGGAAATTAGAAAGGCAAAAGCATTCTTCTGATGTGAAGAATACTTGAATTTCCTATTCAAAAAAGCTTGAGATGAGGTTACTGCCCTGATGTGTGGTTAAATGGGCTAAAGTACATGTATTTGTAATGGGAATAACAAATTCCCTTATATATTTGTTAAGGAGATATGAGATACCTGAGCTTAACCGGGAAGGACAGTCCAAGTCCCTAGAATGTGTTTCCATCCAAATACAGAGATAATTTATTTGTTCTTTTGGACTTTGTTGGTGCTGGATCTCAATCAGTCTTCTATATGTTTATGTAGAATTTCATTGGGCACAACTGGGACGTGATGTATGTCCAGCTGTAAAAAATACAAGACTTCAAGGACATCTAATCCTTAACTGGGAAGAGACAGTTTGATATGTCATATGCACTATCCTGCTGAATTTTGGTATATTGACAGGAGTGGGACAGAATGAAAAAGTAATCCAGTAAATCTTTGCGGGAAGACAGAAAGGACAAGGCTGACTTCAGTGCATGGTTAAGGCTTTGCCCCTGGAGTGAAAGCATCACAGGAAACTTGCAGTAATGAATTTTTATGTGTCATTCTCCAAGTGTGGTGCTGGGAGAAGTGGGGAGCTGCCTTCTTATCTGCTGGGACTTTCTGGAACTGAAAGATATTTGCTCTGCTGAGAAGTCATTGTGAGAGCTATTTCAAGGATATATCCCACAGATCCCATTATTCAGTAGACCTGAAATTCACGTCCCGATTTGACACTGAAAATAGAATGTTAAGCATGCCGAGTGCTTCAGCATTCTGGAAAGGACACACTGAATGAGCTGGTTGGTGCTGCCTGGTGGGCAGGTGGTGATAACTTGTCACTCTTTACCTGCTATGAAGAACTGAAAAGTAACTGAAGGTAACCTTGTGAAGAATGGAAGGTGTGTGTGTGTTTGTGCTGTAGTAGACCATGACACAGGCTCCTAACTAAAGACATGACATACCAGGAGGAAAAAAAAGAGGAGAATGTCCAGTTTAATGAGTGATGTGTTGAGTTGCACAGGGAGGATCATCTGTCTCCAGTTCTGGAAATGCAGCCAGAGCTGCCACACACAGGCTCATGGTACCAGCTTCCTACTCTGTGCTGCACAGATAGAGACTCTCCAGCACAGCACACAGCTCATCTTTTCCACACCAATCACTCCTCACTGGAGTTTTTGCAGATAGTTTAGTGGTTTTCATAGGTAAAAACACATAGAGAAAATAGCTAGCAATGTTGAAGAGCTGCCCTGCTATCCGATGTATTTGACTGTAAAGTGGGTGGGGTTTTGTTTCAATTTTTACTGATTTACCCAGGGGCAGACCTCCCCAGACACCAGACTGCTGTTTTCCTCAAGTCTGTACTCCCTGCAGGCAGATGACCTGAAATGTTATAGAGGTTGACAGGGATCATTTGAAAAAAGTGCTTTTTTACAAAAAATAGAAGTTTGCTTCTCCTCTAGTAAGTACCTTGACGCTTCATCAGCAGTGCTGCATTCATCTAACTCATATTCACATGAATTGCAGTTGGGCTGAGACCTCTTTTACATACAATTTTAAAAGAATCAGTCAATTAATAGGTCTTAAAACCTGTGACGTAATATTCATTTCTGGCAGCTCTGAAGTGCAGAATCTACCTATTTGTTCAAGTTTAAACAGAAAGTAATTTGGACAAGTCCTGTGGGCTGTCTTGTGTGAACTCAGACAAGTTGATCCAAAGCAGAGGTCTGAGATTAGCTGTGCACAGAAGGCAAAAAGGCCAGGTCTTTCAGTATTTCTTGTGCTCCCTATCAACAAAAGAATAAAAGGCTCTACAGAACAGGAAAGTAATGTTTCTGGCTATGCAATGAGCACATCTTTTCCCCTACCCTGCAGCAAAAAATACTTCAACCCAAGTCTAGTGTTCTCACCTCCTGAATTAAGGTACACTTGACTATTTTTAGTGAGTGGTGACTGTAAAGTGGGTGGGGGCGCTGGGGCATTGTGGACATCTCTTGGAGAGAAAGCTGATCACAGTTTTTGCTCTGATGGACTGAGATGTTCAAGTTAACAGGCACACTAACATGCTTTACTTGGGGTTTATTATTTTGATTTTGATTCTGCTGTTCTTCATATAGTCCTTTTGTAGTGTATATGTTCAGAATGGTTACCTGAATCTGTTGTTGCATAAATGGTGCAGGAAGGGATGCCTTCAAAATCCAGAGCTGCTAAATGATGCAGGTTTATTTCTAGTAGATGATATCTGTGTCCTATAGCTGTAGTGGACCTGATTATTTCTTGAGCTGCCACAAGTTAACTCTCTGCACTCTAGATCTGTTTAATCATATTCAGATCTTAATCTGATGCATGTGATAATTTCAGATTGTGACACTGAATTTTCTGTCTGTTTATCCAAATATGCTAATGGTTTTTATTTTGAGTTATGAGGTAAGAGTTGTTCAGGCTCTGGCCACTAGAGTATGCACTCTTCTGCACAGGCTGAAATATCAGCCTTCTCTTTTCCCTCTGTAAAACAGGTGGAAGATGCCAAATATGCACGAGCACCTATGACTTCTGTTGGTTCCAACAGCAGTTCATTATTCCTTATTTGAAATTATGGCTTGTGGGATGATCACTGTAATTCTTATTTTAGTAGTGTAACAAAAAAAAAAAAAAAAAGAAGTTTTAAAAAAGGAGTTGAATGAGATGGGGGTTTTTGGGGTTTTTGCTTTGGTTCTTCCCCATCTGGAGACTGCAGCTCTGAGCCATTGCAGTCTCTGTTTTGGGGAAGGGGGAAGGTGCAGGTCAGTGCAGGGTGTGTGACCCTGCTGAGGGGAGGGCTGGGAGCAGCTGCCAGGGCTCACCTGGAGATGTTCACCCTCACCACAGGCTGCTTGTCCTGGGTGTTCTCTGTGTTTCAAAGGTGGAAGAGCTTTCACCAGCTGAGGTTACACCTCCTGTTCTGGTTCTGTTTTAACAGAGATGGCAAAGAAAGGCTGCCACAGTGGGTTATCACTGCAAACACTGCACATAGCCTCAGTAACAGGAAGGCCTGCTTCACTTTCTGAGGCAGGATATTTCTTGTCTTGTTAGGAACATTGTCTAGGAGCTATAGATAAATTCCTAAAGATAAATAAAAAGCCAGATCCTCCCATTAGTTTTACACTGAATAGAAAAAAAATTCTATGGGATTTTGCTGGTTTTAGGTGATAGTTATATATTACCAACAAAATCTTGTTTGCTTCTGAGACTTCTGCTTCACACAATTACCTGGCCACCCTCTCACCATCTGCTAAACACGATGCTGCTTCATTAAAGAGAGAAAGAATTTGATGTTTTATGGAGGAAGTATTTTGGGATTTGTATGTATGTAGGTATTGATAACAGGACCTTTTCTGCACTGCTACGGCCTCACCAGGCACTACCTGTGGCGGTACCTGGGGTTATGTCTGAAGATCAGCATTTTGTATTTGGTTCTGCTGAAGTGTGTGATGTTCCTCAGCTCATCTGTCCTGTTTGTCAGGGCCCCTTTGAACTGCAGCTCTGATCTGCAGAGATGTGCTGCTATGACCTCGTTCTGTCCCTTTCCACAGGCAGCCCCTGGTGATTCTAAGGGATTCTCCTTGCCCTTTTTGTAGCTGATGCCTTGTATTTTTTAGGGCCCAACAGCGAAGGGTTTATTCCTGAAGGTGCTCTGTAGGGGTTTTACCTAAGTTTTCTAAGCATTGCAAAGTGTTGAATAAAAATCTTAACACCAAATTTGATATTGGCATCATGGGCATTAGTAACATGCAGGTATCTTAACTCTTCTCTGAAAATGAGCAGTCTGTCATTGAGCTATGAAAAAGTAAATTGGAAGCAAGCAGCACCTCAGCAAATACCTGTAAATGTTTGGGGTTTTTTTTATTAGCCCTGTAACATATGTCACAGACTCCAACATCTGTCATCAGAGTCTGGAACCTTGTCAGAAAATCTCTCTAAGGCAATTGCCTCAGTTTGATGGTGAATCATTTAATGCACTTCAGCTATGATTTCTGCCTTAATTCTTGTCTACAAAATCTCCCCAAATGCTGTAGAGATTAGGTGGAAAGCTTTTTTCTTAGTTGAAGGAATTGGATCATGGTCTATTTTACCAAGCATCTTGAGTCTATAATTTTCCATGACTTTTCCACTACATTATTGGGGACAATAATTAACAAGAGGACATTAACAGGACATCATGGATAATATCTGCTATTAAATGTTCCGGTTTGGGCTTATGAAAGTGCGTGTCAAGTGCTATTTCATGAGACAATGAACTGAATCTTGTTAGCAAGATAATGTACAGAAAGACCCCAAACCATTACAGTGCCATGAAGGTTGGTTCAAGAACAGAAAGGTTTCAAGAACAGGACCTTAGGGGGAAAAAAATCCCATAAAACCAAGCAGTCCTGACTGAGCTATAATGCAAAGTAACAAGAAAGAATTCCATTGCAGCAGAAGTAAAAATGAGCTGTACAAAGAGTACAATAACTGCCATGACTGACCTCTGCCATAAATATTTTTGGGCATGATGTGGTAAAGTTGAACAAAACTGCCTTTCCAAATGTGACTTTATTTTTCTGCTGTGTTGGCATGAAGTTATAGAGGCCACAGTTTGGAAAATTGGGACCTGATCTTTTGGAAAACGATTTTGTCCCAGTCTCTCGCAGTACTGCCAAAAATGAAGTTTGTGATGTTCAATGGTCTTGTGCACAAACAGGTACAGATTAAGTAGCTGCATTTGAAAACCACTTCTGAAATCCTTTTGCTTGCTTATTGCTCAGATGGGGTATGCCCAAGTTCACAAGAATTATGTAGAGCTTAATTTATTAAAGGTTTTAAAACGATTTCAGATCTTCTGCAAGGTTCTAAATAAGTATGAAATCCTATAAGATAACTTTGTGCTTGATTTTACATTTGTCTGAAGTTAGTGGACAATTTCCCATTGATTTCATTAGTGTGGCATGAGGCTCCTGGGGCAAAAGTCTCAGTGTATTTTTGGTCTATTTTTGGACTTATGTGTGCAAGAAGAGTGAAATGAGTGCAGGCATCTCTCATGAGTCAAAGGAGAGAATTCTCTAGTGGGCAGAGTTATAATAAATTTAGCCCAAATTCTTCAGCTGATAATTAGAACTAAAGCAGGGAGGAAATAGTGAGTACCTTGTCAGAGATAATATAATTCCTGACCTCCTCCAATAAGCTGGAAGTCCTGCAGCAAAAGTAAAAATACTTTTAAAATAACTGGGATGACTGTGATTTCTGTCTGATTTGCTCCTTTTCTAATGAACATGATATCTCCTTCAACTAGATCTGACAGTAGAAACTTGGAGATATATTTTATTACAAGCTGATGCATTCTCTTTTGCTCAATACATTTTTAGGGTTTTTTAATGGAGTTTCTTAATTGCTGGGTTCTCTAAGGTTAGATTACAAGATGACTGTATAGATATGTACTATAATATAGATATATACTATATACATATCTATATTATAGTATATATCTATTTATAAAGATGTATACTATAATATATAGTATATACTAAAAGATATATACTATAATACAGGTACATACTATATACTCTAAATATATTTACATATTTGATTAAACCTACTCATCTTTATTTTACAGACAGTACTGCTAAAGCAGAGTAATCTGTGCTGTAAAGAGCTGCCTGTTTGCCCAGTAGTAGCTTTTGATGAATGAAGTCAGGTTTTGCAATGATCTCACACTGCAGCACAGTCAGGTGGCTCTGTCAGTGCCTCTGGTGCAGGCAGAGAAGGAGATCAGCAGTTCAGCCAGGAACACAAAGGCCAAACCATAAAGCCACTCAGGTGCTCTCCTCTTGGGCTCTTTGTGTTGATGACTTTGGTATCTTGTTTTTTCCGGTGGCTGGTTTGTTTGGTTTATGGTTTTTACCTTCCTGTACTCAAGTTTCTAATCTGGCTCTTGGTTACGTTTTTGGAGGTCAGATTTGGTGCATGTTCCAGCTAAATGGAGTTCATACCCATCCTGTTCCCATTCCATCCGGGCAGAAATTTTGTGCTGCAAACTCCATTCCAATAAAGACCATAAAACTGCCTGTCTCCTTTGTTTCTATGAATTGCAGGAAGCCTTTTAGCATGAAATGTTAAATGTGGGTTCTCACATACCACCAAGACTATTATTATCCATTGCAAAAGGGCACACAGCAAATGGGCCCAATTTGGTTTGGCCTTTACTAACTTCATCCTTGGTTCCTAGTAGACTGCCTTATTTCTCTGTCAATTCATTTTCCATGTAGTTTAAGAACTTTTATATGCAATAAAACTTATAATGGCTGTAATTTATTCCCCTCGATATAATTTTGACATCTTTTTGTCCCTTTTTGCTAGATGCACTCTCCCTAATGGTCAAGAAGATGAATATTTCTGGAATTGCCTTAGGAGGAGTTCCGCTGGAGAATAAAGAGAGATGAAAGTCTCTTAGGACTAGCAAAATGCCTGTCTCATGAACAAAATATGATATGGACAGGGTGAGATGGATTTTGAGAGTATAACCTGTTCACTTTAGCAGGAATTGTGTTGTGTGATGGCATGGGCATAGTTTTTATTAAAAACTCTGCACTTATTTTGCGTATGTAACAGCTACTCTACAAAACTGATGTGTTCATAATTCATTTAATTGCAGCTAATAAATCTGCCCAGTCTGAGAGATATTTTTTAAATTACTGTGGTAGAATGTGAAACCCTTCACCTTGGTTTTAGAGTGTCCACAGCTCATTCCCAGCACTGTAATTTGTTGGGGAATGGAAGGAGCCGTGATGGGCACACTGGAAACTGTCTGTGAGGTGCTGATTTACACAGAAACTCTGCCTGCCCACGGACCTCTCAAGCTGTGCTGTGAGGCATGAAGAGGTCAAATGACTTATCAAAGTCTTGCAGAGTGCCAGCTGAAATTAAGATCTAATGTGCTTCTGGCTTGATGCAGGTTGCTACTCAAGCCCCTGGAACACAAAGTGGTTTAGCCAGGCTGGGAGGTCACCCTGGAGCAGCTGGCTGAGAACTTGAGGCTTGCAGGTGAAAATGCTGAGGGTTTTTTTCCTGTTTTTCTGGATTCCACATGGAAACATTTTGAGAGGGACAGGAAGGTGCTGCTTGCTTTACAGCTCTTGTAAAATCCTAATTTCTTCTCATCTCTGAAGGTTTTTGATGACAAAGCAGAGTTGTTACGTGCAGCCTGAGAGGATGTGGGGAATGGGTATAAATTTACTGGTGCTCAGCTGGATTCCCATGGTTGCCTTCCCAACAAAACAGCCTGTCCCAAGCAGGACACATCCCTCCTCTCTCAGGGAAGAAGAGCCCTTAGGGCAGTGAGTTGTTCCCTCCAAGCACAGGGGCAGGGCTCTGGGATCAGAAGAATTCCCTAGGTTTGAGCTGCTGTGCTCTGGGTTTCTTCAGGAGGAGAACTGAGAAGTTTCAACACAAGAGGAAAAATGCTGTCACTGAGCCACTTGTGAACATAAATCCTCGGTGATGGGCTGACTGTCAGACCTGGGTTTTCAGCAAGAAAAAGGTGCATTAGCCTTGCTAATGTTTAAGATTACAGATGGAGTAGCAGCATTTTAAAAGAACTCCTTTTCCTTGGACTTCTCCATTTTACTACACTGTTCTACTGAGGATATTACCTTAGCTTCCCTCTGGAAAGTGGCCAGTGAACCTTGTGAAAGTTTTATGGCAGTTTATTACTGCCTAATTCACCTTTCAAAGTGAGAGTGAGATTTCCAATTGCTTTTCAGAACTTTGTCCTTGCTTGCTGTGTCTGAGGGCCAAAGTTTACACCAAATATTATAATGTCTGAAGCAGTTAAGCCCTTGTCATTAATTCTGGGCTTATATTTCATCTTAAAGAGACGGGGATTTTGTCACATAGAAGAAGGTCTTATTTTGGAATATTATGCTAAAATACTCCAGAGAAGTGCAGAAAAATCTTTCATTTTTTGTGATTTCTAGGTGAGGAATTTTGTCTTTGATTAATACACAACTGAACATGCAGCTGGATGTATCTAGAGAGTTTATATTCAGCATGGCTATAAAAATATCCATTAAATATCAAAAGGAAAAACATGTTTTGAAACACCTTTAATATTCTGTTGTGTTTTTTTTTTTTCCTTGCAAGAAAGTAGTATATATATTTTTTTTAATTCTCTAGTAAAACATTTTTTGTGCTCTTAAGACTTAGTGAGTTGCTCTTCTACTCATGGAGCTGTTTAGCTATGCTTCACTACTGAGCTCTCATTAAAAACGAGTAAATCCTGGAGTGCCTCCCCTTGGGATGGTAACTGATTGGGTTCAGTTAGAATGCAGTAATGTTCTATTATTGCATTCTAAAGGCAGATTTGAAACTAATCTCATCGTTCTCTGCTTTCAAAAAACTACCAAAAAGCCAAAAATTCATCTATACTTTCTTGTTTCATGTTTTTTTCAAAATGCTGCCACACTTTACTATATATTTAGAGTTTCCAGTGGAATTAATTTTGCATCTTACTCCATTATTTTAATATGCTATTAAACCAGTTTTTTCCTCTCTGAGTAATTGCATTCACACAGCCAAGGTGTGTCAAGGACATGGAAGCCCCTGCTTGATTAGCAGTGTGATACATTTCACCTGGAATTTTCTTTATATCAAGAAAGGAAAAGATCTTTTCTCTGTGAGCCTCTGAGGGGGAGATGCTGCACACTAACACAGCTCCTAGAAGTAAAACTGCCACATCAAACAGTCAGGTTTGGGTGTGTCACTTGAGGAGAGTAGTACAGAATTAACCCACTGTTAGGTGAGTTTGTGTAGTGCTGTATTCATAGGAGCTGTTAAATTTGGCAGGCACTAATTTTATTATGCGCTGGTTTTCTTCTACCCTGGTGACAGACAGAGTTAGGCAAAAGCCAAAATATTCAAGCTTCCTCTAATTTTGGATGCCCAATTTCAAATTCTAGGCAGTGGTTTTGCAAAATGTAAAATTGCTCTTGGTCACTAAGGTGTGGTAATGGGAAAGAAAGAAGAAATAATCCTGATTTAAAAGGCATGAGTTTGTTTCAGCGCTCAGCCCAGCTGATCTGTGATGTTCATGCAAAGCAGGAAGAAAAAAAAAATCATATGTAACAAATGTTGAATTTGTGATAAGACCTTTCCAAGGCAAGATCAAATAATTCTCTAATAACAATTCTGTGACCTTTAAAAACTCAGGGTTTGAAAGCTGTGAGCAGGGATTTGGGTTTGTGAGCAGACAGGGAGGTGCCAGGGAACATTACCAGCATTCTCTAGTGTGGGGTGATTTGCTTTGTTTGCTTTGGCTTCTTCTGTTTGTGTGGATTTGGTTGCTTTTGTTTGTTTTTTTTTTTTTCTTTTTTTACTTTTTGTTGTTCTTCTGTAAATAGAGTGGAATTGGCCTGGAGGATTCATTCCAGTTTTTCTTCTTCGAAATCTGTTTTGGTATTTTGATAGCAAGAGAAAATGAAACTTGCAAAGTAATCCAGTCTGATTGAGACAGGATTATTTTCAAAGGACATCAAATGAAAGGATCATCACAAACTGAGGTCTTTATATGCTATAGAGTGCCAGATTAGTTCTGTTGAAATTGCACAAATGCNCTGAGGTCTTTATATGCTATAGAGCTCTCATGCAAAGTTTTGATGTAAATAGAGTGCCAGATTAGTTCTCTTGAAATTGCACAAATGTTCTAATGTGTTACAGAAACAGCCAATTGCAGATTTTCCAGTCTTGCTAATATAAAATCAAAGTTGTAATTCTGTAATCTACTAGCAGCCAACTATCTTCAAACAACTCTATTTCTAAAAGAAGCAATTTGGCTATAGTGGCCCATTTTCTAGTCGTATAACTTCGAATAAATGCTTTTAGTGGCACAGCATTGGAGTGTCACAAATGCACCTCTTTGGTTTTGCACTATAAATTTGAAGATAATTTCCTGCTTTTAGTTGAGGGATAAAAAGAAAATCATAAGTTTCAACTGTTTCCAATTTCAGAATTACCTGTCTTGCATTTGCAAAAAGTGTCATTTAAAAACATGTCTTGAAATATTGAAGTTATTAACTTGGTTGCTCTGCTTCAGCCCTTTGTTGTGTCTGCTCTTTTTTCAGGTGAGCAGGCAGCATGGGCTCTGACAGAAAACAGTGGTTTCTCTTTAGTTTTGGCAGTAGCGAAGCCAAAATCTTTGGCTCAGGCTGGTTTCTGTGGTCGTTGCTCTCTGGGATATTTCGTCCTGTTCTAAAACCTGGCATGATTTTATTCCAATGTAACTTTCTGATCACTGCTGTGTGCTACAGAGCTTGTCACTTTATCAAACCTTAGGAACTTCCTGATTCTGTTATCCATAACAATTGCTGCACTCACTCATCCCCAGCTTACCTACAAGATTTAGTGCATATTGAATGTGTAACTCACTTATCACAGTGCAGTGATGAATTTACCCCATAGTGCCCTATTTGTCTATGAAACATTTCCTGTGTCCTGAAATCATGCTGAAATTCAAAAATACTGTGATAATTCAGAATGAACGCACAAATTTTGGTCTCTTAGCTGGTATTTCTCAGTGTGCTCACAAATAATGGATAGTGGAAGTGGATTTATCATGTTTAATTGCAGAATTTCTTGTCCATCGCTTTGACTAAATGTAATAAATATTACACTTGATCCAGGTGAAATCTTATATAGCTAGTTAAGAATCTGCTATGTGCATTTCATAAACAGATTTTCAGGTTTTGAAGACTTTTGGGAAAAATAGTTGCTGACCTCATTGCAGGTTTGCAGGCATTTTTTTTCTTGTCAGGAAGGTTTGGGTGACTTATGGCAGCTCTGCCTTTTATGATCATTTAGCTTATTTCCTCTGCAGGGCAGAGTAACGCTGGCCCCAGGTGCAGACTGAGCAGTCCATGGGAAGGAGGCAGCCTCACTGATCTCCTGAGGAAGTGGACAGGGAGGTGCTGAGCTCTTCCTCCTGAGATCCAGTGACAGGATGTCTAGGGTTGAAGACAGGTATCTGCTAGGAAAGGCAGAACCCTCCCTCAGAAACACCCCTCTCTCTCCGAATTACTGAAATTAAGCGGCCTTCAGGCAAGATATGGGGAGGAATAACAGTCGTTTACTAATGAGTATAACAAGATACAAATGAACAATAACTACAAAGAAAAAGAAAGGAAAAGAAAGGTCAGGGACACCCGTGGCAAAGCTGGCAAGAGGGATGGGGAAGGCCTTGCTTCACAAACCCCATAGGCAGTCTGTAGTCGTAGATGGCTCTGACGGCCCCTCTGAGGAGAAGGGAAGAACTCTGAGATGGAACGCAGGAGTTCTGGAGCAGGGATGGATTAGATGGGTCACCGTTCTTCCTGCAGTCCCAGTGGGGCGAGCACAAGCAGCAGCAGCAGGAAAAAAGAAGCTCCTGGGTTATGGCGAATTCCTTTTTTTTTTCCAAGCAACCACAGCTCTGCGTGTGTCCTCCTCTCTGGTCAAAGAAACAGAGCGGGAGATGATTTTCCTTTTCCTCTCCCTTCCCGGCCCGGCAAGTCTTTGTCTTGCAAATACACTTAAGTATCGGCCATCAGGTTCCCCTGCAAAAAAATGGGACAAAATTCCATAGGTAAAGAGAACACACACACACAAAAAAAGGGACAACACCCCAATCCCCCCCACAGGACACGTGGGAATGGCTCAGACTGGGCACAAGGAAGCATTTCTTTACTGAAGAGTGGGGCCAGAGCCTAGAACAGGCTCCCTGGAGAGTGGTCAAGCCCCACACCTGTCAGTGTTTAGGAAGCATTTGCACAGTGCCTTTAATAACAAGATTTCGGTCAGCCCTGAACTGATCAGGCAGTTGGACAAAGCGTGATCATTGCCAGTATCTTCCAAGTGGAACAGTCTGTTCTACTCCAGCACCTGCAGTGTGTTACAGTGTCTGTCACTCTCAGTGGCCAGCAGGAGCAAGCAGAATTTCTCAAGAGCTGTATCTTGCTTAATTCCCAGAGAATCTAAAACATGCTCCTATCTCCAAGATCTCAGTTGGCCACGCTACTGAACCAAGTCAGGATTATTGGGGTGCACAGTCATCTGCACAGCATCCTGAGCTGAAATTAGCTGTGAGAGATGAGGAGCACTGCTGACATTAGAGTTACAGGGCACCAGTAGGGCTGGTGACACGCCTGTCCCACTCATGGTTTTCCATCTCCTGGAAACTGAGTGCATTTCTTTGCAACATCCCCGTCTCGTTTCCAACACAGGCTTTCCCGTCACCTCATGAGCAGAGCTTGGTGACACATCCTGGCCCAGTACTTGTCAGTGTTTTAAAAGAACTGCTCAGAAATTATTTGTGACAATAAGGGTTAGAGTCTGGAGACATTTGGGAATGGGGATCTCCCAGCAGTGATCGCTGGGAAGGTGACTGCTGGCCTGAAGTGCTACCCTGTTCATCTGCCTAAAGAATATGACAGTGTGTGACAACTGATCTGTCACTGAAAAGAAATGTTAATCCACATCTAGCAAACCTCTGCAAGGAAAAACAAAGCCTTACGTACTGGAACAGTTTTAAAAATGTAATTCTAAATTAATGTGAGAGTACCCCTTTGAATAAATTTCTTACATTGTGTATTTAACTGCACAATGGCACGTCAAGTTTGTCAGAGACAAGTCACTCCCTTGTTTATAAACATGACTTCCCTTCCAAAGTCATGTTGTGAGACTGGAGTTGAACACTGGGAATCAAACCATGAAAGATTCCTGGAGAGAACATACAGAGAGATTGCTCTCACAGCTTTGCATAAAATAGCTTTTCTGTGGTTAGCAATAACTTACTTTTAAGGCCCATTATTTCAGGACTCTTGAGCAAAACTTGTCTTTAGCAGGAAATGAGTTTTTCTGGGTTTTTTTATTTTATTTTATTTTATTTTTCTCACAAGTGATTTATTGCTGTGTGTGTTACTGTGAAGCAATACTGCCCAATATCACAGGATGGGTCCAGATGTCTGCAGAAGTTTCCTTTCACCTGTTTCATATATTTGCACAATAATTTTGGACAGACCCTAGAAGGTTCAGTATTTCAGCTGTACTGTTTTTCTTGCTGGAAAAGATAATACTGAGCATTCTTCTTTCTGACACCAGTGCCTTTTACCTTGCTAATGCTGCAGTAGCTAAAACCTGAGAATTGGAACTGCTGGATGGATGGCCCTCCTAACTATTCCATTAATCTGTGGGAGGCCTATTTTACTTATAAGCTGCCCTGCCACATTCCTATGCCTGGCCTCTTTAAGCCTGGCATTTAGGTCCAATTGTTTAAAACAATCTCTTGTTGTAGCTGGTTGGGGTGAAATGGAGCTATCTGTCAATTTGAAAAGGTCACTGGCTGTGTCAGAATGGCAGTGATTCCAAATTATCCATTAATCTCCCAATTTAAAATTGTCATCCTTCTTATTACAGCCATCCAGCCACAGAGGCTAAAATAGACCTCTTCTCTTACACCCATGACCAAGCAGCTTTTTTATTAGCTGGCAGATAAAATTGGCAGTGCGTCCCAGCATTAAATATTCATTGACTGCTTTCTTAAAAAAAAAAGTCTGCTAACAAGTTGAGAATATATGAGAAAACAGCCGAAGAAATTACAATTGATTTTCTTGTCTTATCTGCCAAGATTTTGGTTGTATGATTGGTGTAACACACTCAGCACATTCCTGTGCTGCCTTGAGTCAGGGGGTGATACACGCCACAGCTTCCTTGCCCCCTTTTACATTTTGGTTTGATACTGGAGACCCACACAAGGGTAAATTAGAGTGTAGGAAGTGTAACTCTCCATGGAAAATAAGATTTAATAGCTTTTGGATTGTCAAAGGAATAGCTCTAGAAGGTGGAAAAAGTCAAAGATAAGGGGCTCAAGCCTGAAAAATGTTTTGTTTTCTCATGCAGGATGATGGGATGGTGCTGATGAGCTTTAAGAAAACAGGACAGAGCTCTGGGCCACCTGCTGCTCCTCAGGGAATGAGGGCTTAGACTGCTTCTCCATGTCTGTCATCCATCACCTGAGCCCCAGCTTCTCTCCTGGTGCTGCTTGGAATTTAATAGCTGTAACTTGGTGGCTTTACAAAGTGGTTAAGTGGTGGGAACACGGCAGTGCCCCCGTGGTGAATAGAAGTGTAATCATCTATCCTGGCAGTGGAAATCCAGACAGCTTTGGGAGGGTTTTGATCTTGTGTCCTTATGATGTGGCACCCATTGATACAGAAAAAAGTATAAGCCAGGGAAGCATAAAGAAAGGAAATTCAAGGCACATGAAAGGGCAGAAAGCACGTGGTCATTTCATACCCTGAGGAGCAGAGAGTCTGCATGGACACTGATAACCAGGCAAGACTGAGTGCAAACGCTAATGTTTATGCAAAACTTTTGAATTTGTCCAGAGAAAAGGCACACACAGAGGACTTTTTTTGTTACTTCTTTGCAATGGCCATAATGCATTCATTCGTGGCAGGTGTTGTCTGTCTACCCCAAATAACTGTTGTGCCCCAAGGAAGGGGCTGCTAAGATTTTCCATTCAGGTCTATCAGGTCTGTCTTATCTAAAGGATAAGTTTATTTTGTAGCCAGCCAGAGATGCACAAGCTGGAGATTGACTGCAGCTCTGCCAGTTAAACTTTCCTTTCCAGCAAACACTGGGGTTGTATGCAGGTGCCAGCTCTGCTCAGCTCTCCTCTGACTGCTTTAATATCTAGTTTGTTGGGATTATGGAAAGCAGCAGGTCTGCTGTATCACATATTTTGTCTGTTTCCAGTTCAGAGATATTTGACTTCCAGGAGAGAATATGTGTGTATTTTTTTACTCTAGATTTTCCCCCCGTCTTCTGCAAGTTTAATTGCTCATTAAAAGGCACAGAGAAGCACACGCTGGCACAATGTTTTGATGAAACACCTAATGACTTTGAGCATTTGATTTATGGACACAGCTGAAGTTACACGGGGACTTGTGTTAAAACAGGCCAGAGATAAGCTTGCATTTATCTATGGAAGTTAAGGGATAATTATGTAAAAGCATTGCATTTTAAAGGAAACAAAGACAGACCTGTGGGAAATGCATTTTCACAGCATGTATTAGTAAAGCCCAATCAACCTCCTTGTGGGAGGACAATTAACAGAATTAAAAGTTGGAATTTTAATTATCATACAAATTAGAGGGAAATTAATCAGCTTATATTTTATGACTTGACTTGGCTTTGAGCATTGCTGCTTGAATTTTATAGCAAAACTTTGATTAATTGAGACACTGCATGAAAGCATAAAATCCTGACTTAGGTAGCATTTTAAAGCCTGGCTCAATTTCCATCTGCTGCCTACAGAGTGGGAAGCAGCAACAATGAGTTGACACAGAAGCCAAACCTTGGTTTGCCCCTGAAGAAGTGTCCAAAACCATTTCTCTGCATGTGGCCAAACTTGCTTTATCTTAAAAACTCCTCTTTTTATCTTCTAACTGCACAACATGTTGGTTTACACCTAGCTAGATTTCAAAGTTAGAGATTTTCACTGACTCACTGGAAACATAATTTCAATAGTAATCAAAGCCCAGCTTTTTCTTTGGTTCTTTGGTTTAGGGTAGGGTTTTTTTCTTTGTTTGGTTTCTTTTTTTTTTTTTTTTTTTAATTTTCCCTAAGGTAAATGTTGTGGGTTGTCAAGAGTGAGGAATTTCATGTGAAATCCAAAGACACCCACAAGCTTGTTTGGAACCTTTGGAGCTGCTGCCCCAGACTCAAGCAATGCCTTGCCTTGGCAGTTATTTGAACCTTGGTTTGGGTTTTACTGATCAGAACTTGAAAGCAGGCAGAGGAGTTTGTGGCACTGTGGGAGTATGGCAAGTTCCAGTTCAGCTGCTGAAAATGTGGGTTTGGTAAAATACTTACTCTTTTTTGGTTGTTTTTTTTTACCCCAATGATGTAATTTCAGGTTTGGTTCCAGACTGACTAAAGAATCAGAACCTTGAGTGCTCCTTTACTAGAAAATGGAGATCTAGATTAAGGTTCCCTACATAGAGAGAGGTGCTGAATTTGGTATTTACACTTCTCTTCCTTCCTCTTCCTCTAGTAAATATCTGTCCAGTTAGGTCTGTAAATCCTGAAGGATGGTCTTGCCATATTTGACATTGAAAATCAAAGAAGGCCTAAAGCTAAGGTCAGTCCAGGAAAAATTAAATCAAACACTTTTTTTTGTTTGGGTTTTAAAAGTAAAACTCAAATAACAAAGTCTCAGAAAAAGCAAACCTGTGCTTCAGTCAGAACACAAAGCACAAACAGATTGCAGAATAAACCAGACTGCAGTTTTATAGGGTCTCAAGTTAAAAGACGTAGTTTAATTATGATGCTGGATTTAGTTCAGAGCTCAAGTAATGATCTAGGAAGCTGGAGAGAAGCACTGGAAATGACTGTGTGCTAACGAGGACTCCAGTCACAGCTTTCTGTGCTTGTTAATTTGCAATCTATGTGGAGATCTGTTGGCAAGCCTATAAAATGAGGCTTTGCAAAAGTAATCACCACTTCAAAGTCTAGAGATACAGCCTGAGGAAGCAGAAGCATGTTGACTGTTAAATTTCCACTTTGAACATTGTTTGGAAAGTTGACATGGTTGCTTCCTACCTGCTGAACTGAGGAAAGCAAATTGTCCTTCACACCAAAATAGATCTGGAGCTCACCATTTCAAAAGCCAGCTAACAGGAGTGGATTTTGGCAGCTGTGCCAGATATGCCAGCTAACTCAGCGTTGTCCATTTAGAAACACTAACATGTTTGTGGATGTTTGGCTGAAGTGCAAGGGTTCAGTCCATTTGCTGAAGGGCTGTGCTGAAACATCCTCTTTTCTGCTCTGAATGTGCAGCTACACAGCACTTTTCTGGATTAGATTTGGGCATGAATCTAATGGGTGAATCCTTTGGCCACCTAAAGGTGAGCATGGCCTCCAAAAGGAGTCTTTAAAGCATGTCTGTGGGATAAGGTGATGAAAAACCCTGAGGCAAGAATGCTGTGTTATGTTCCCTGTGAAATGCCAGTTTGTTTTTGAATGGGACAGTACCGCAGGTAAGCCTGAGTAGAGACAAGCCATCTCTTCTCTCTCCTCTCCCCTCCTGAATTCCACAAGGCTGCAGCATTAGAGGGACAGAAGAAAGTCAATGAGCTGGTAAAGATCCAAGGATTTATTGCAGAGCAGGTATTATGCAAATCAAACTAATTACTTCATAGAAGTGTCAGGTGGTGTGAATTGATGTGGCCATCAGGATCTGTACAATGTCACAGTTTCACTTACCTATCTGTTTACTTTGAATTGGGTTGAAAACAAAATGTTCTTTTGTCAAAGGCACAAGTGCAACAGAATTACTATTTCTTTTCCAAACACCTTGATTTTCAAGCTCCACCAGAGAAGCTGAACAAGTTTCGGGGTTTGAGTACAACCTCAGCAAAGGCTGGTGGGTGTAAAATAGAGAGTTTCTAGTCCAGCTGCCTGAGCAGATGTGGCACAGAGGAGCACCAGAGATCCACAGCTGGTTCTGAACCAGTTATGCCCAGAGTGAGCTCAGTAGTTCTGCCTCGAGAGCTTGAGCCCTGAGCTCAGGGGGGAGCAGTTCTCTGGCTGTGTCTCTCAGGGCTCATTTGGGAAGCTCCAAACTGTGTGCTTTGGTTTGCAGTGACGCTCTGGAGAGCAGCTTTCCCTGGCAGTGGCAGAGACATCCTGCTCCATGACAGCACACCTGACTCAAAGCAATCTCTGTCCCCTGAATAGTACAGGCAACAGCTTGCACCTGAACCCAGTGGTTAAGGGAGAGAGAGGCTTAGTTTACAAGACAGAGTTACATAGACGCCTTAGCCAAGGCTTCCATGATTGGATTTTTTTAGGAATTATTTTGCCAGTGATGCTTGCCACTATGTTAAATCAATTGTCCCTGTCCTAATAATAAATGGAGAAATCCTGAGCTGCCATCCATTTTGTCTGGGGAAATGGACACATTGATGACCTCCAGCCTTGCCGCTGTTTGGTGAAGCATAAAAGGACTCTGAGTTTTCCTCTAGAGTTTGAAACAAAGAAGTCACTGACTCCTGTGTGAGATGAGGGGTGCCACTGTATCCATGTGGTGAATGGAACTCCATGCAGGGGACTGAATAGCAGAAGATGGAGGAAACATGAAACTCTAGGCTGTCAGTGCTGCTTAATGGAACTTAACAGCATCTGCAGCTCGAGGGTGTCCGACAGAGCTCACCTGAGCTCCTCTGCAAGGCTGCTGCTGTAGCCCCTGGTCCCTGGCATTCCCTTGGCAATTTGAGATCCCTGTGGGGCTCTTGGTGCCTTGCAGCATCCTTGCTGTGGTGGCCTGGAGACACCGGTTGTAAGTCTGGAAATGAAATGCTTACACCATGTGGCATTTGTTACTTGAATAATTTGTCCTTTTAAGTTACACACACTCTTAATTTTTCACATGGAGGGTCACTTGAGATGTCCTCTGAAAATGAGGGGGTAGCTGAATCCTGTGATTTGATTTAGCCCAGCTGGCAAACCCAATTAGAAATAAGGAACTCTGTTTAAAAAACAGGGGCTGCAATCGAACAGAAGTATTCTGTGGTAAATGGAAGTGCTTTTTAATTTTCTTTTAAGTACTGTTTTGTTTTTGGTTTTTTTTTTTTTTTTAAGGATCAGGAGTTCGCTTCAAGTAAGACATGTATGTAAATGTTAGAAACTCTTAGGTGTGCTTAGAAAATTAAAATTAAAAAAAAAAAAGCCAACATAAATGAGAAGTACTGGCTACATAATTAAACCTGAGCATCCCAGACCTTGGATTAATTGCTTGGAGGTTGTTTTTTTTAATGTCAGGCTTATAGACAGGAAATCACTTGGAAAAATCTCTGGGAAAGTTAGTACAAACACTGACAGTATTACTACATGTAGTGGTTCTGGCTGGTTACAGAGTGGCTCCCCCAGCACCAGACTTTGCACTGTGGCAACCTAAAACTGTACTTTGATATGGAAGCAGCATTCCTAGTGGTACTTGTGTGGAATGTAATTTACAGATTTTTTCATGTTTATACAGAAATACGTAACACAAATCGAATTTCCCATGCTCTTTCAAGGGATGTAGAAAAGAACAAGAGCTGAAAATTGATGACTCTGTTGTGGATGTGAAGTGTTGCTCCAAGCTGTTCCTCACAAACCAAGGAATATGCAAAGGGCTGTATGGAAACACATGAACACCTCTGAATGTTTCTTGATGTGCAGTAGGTCCCCTGAGGAAACCCAGGGTGCAGAGTTCCAGCATCAACTGCCTGGATCCTCTCTCCTGGCAAAGTAGGGAAAGCACTGGTGGTGCCTTTTGCTGCTCTTTACCTTTAGGAAAATTTTAATCTATGGAGCCTCCTGAAGCTCTGTGCAGCTCCCTAGTGTCATGTGAGCCAAAGTCAAGTCCAAGAAAGGATGCCTTCCACAGTCATTAGTTACCTCGGGTTCATTATACTCTAATGTATGGAATTACATGTTGTGAAACACAAAAATATAGCCTCCTAATATGGAATTTAAATTATTGTTTTTTAAAAGCTCTTCTCACACCAAGTATTTTTTCTGAGTGCAATTTGTAGCTGGCACATAGAAGTGAAGGGGAGAAAAAGCGATGATGAAGTGGTCTGATTTCTTTCACAGGAGCACACAGGGATCAGTCTGACTTCTGTTAAACAGCAATTTCAATATTTTCTTCTTAGCCTGCTGCACATCAGGCAATCTTTTCAACTCTCATTTGTCTGTCAGGCATATCACTTATCTTGGAGCTAGTAGAAGGCTTTAGAGCTATGAGGATTTTTGGGGTTTTTTTTGGATGGTCTAATGGTATTTCGAACACATTGTCTCAGTCTCAATTTGGAGAGACCTTTTCTGCAGGTGCTCTCCTGGAGTTTGATGGTCAAATTTTTTAAGAGATATCTCATCAGTGCTTGTCCTCTCTCTTCTCTAACTGATTGTATCAGATGAGCAGAAAAGGATGGATAATTGCCTGTTGGATTCTGTCTGGTTAGAGAAGGTCAAGGTAGTCTCTGCCTGGCCTACCCTCTGCTTGTCATACAACTCTGTTATTATGGAGTTTATTCAAGCCTATAATCAGCTGAGTTTCACTGAGATGGAACAAGCTGGAACTGTCTGCTTCACTGAGTAGATTTTTTTTTGTGGCAGTGTGGTCAGGCTTTGTCTACCCTTGACAGTATAGATGAAATTCCACAGATTTTTCTCTTCTGGACTCATTGTATCTTTACTTCTTTGAGCTTTCATTGTAGAAGCTGGTTTAAGGAAAGAAAAGAAAAGCTGTGTGGTGCAGGTGACATGGTGGAGGGAGGGGATGGCATCTAGAGGAACCTGGACAGGCTGCAGAGCTGGGCCTGGGCAAACCTCACGAAGTCCAAGGAGGCCAAGGACAAGGTGCCGCACCTCGGTCAAGGCAATCCCACACGTTTGCAAGCTGGGAGGAGAATGGACTGAGAGCAGCCCTGAGGAGAAGGACATGGGAGTGTTGGGGGGTGAGGAGCTGGACAGGAGCCAGCAGTTGTGCCTGCAGCTCAGAAAGCCACCGTGTCAGGAGCAGTGTGGCCAGCAGGAGCAGGGAGCTCATTGTTCCCCTGCACTGGGCACTGGTGAGGAGCATCTCGAGTGCTGTGCCCAGCTCTGGGCCCTCAGTTTGGGAAGGACATTGGGAGCCTTGAGCGTGTCCAGAGGAGGCAATGGGGCTGTGAGGGGCCATTGAGGGAGCTGGGGCTGTTCAGCCTGGAGAAAAGGAGACTCAGGGCTGACTTTATCACTTTCTACAGCTCCCTGCAGGGTGGCTGTGCTCAGCTGGGGTTGGGCTCTTTCTCCAGGCAGCACTGACTGAATGAGGGGACACAGTCTCATGCTTCATCAAGGGAAATATAGGTTGGATATTAGGAAGAAGTTCTTCATGGAAAGGGTGATAAAGTTCTGGAATGGCTGCCTGGGGAGGTAGTGGAGTCACCATTCCTGGATTTGTTTAAAAAAGCCTGGATGTGGCACTCGGTGCCAGGGTTTAGTGGAGGAGCTGGGCATGGGTTGGATTTGATCTTGAAGGTCTCTTCCAACCCAGTAATTCTGTGATCCTGTATGTCCTGGGCTGCATCAAGACAAGTATGACCAGCAGGCCAGGGGAGGGGACTCTCCCCAGCCATGGCAGGAGCTGGAACAAGATGGTCTTTAAGGTCCCTTCCATCCAACACCATTCTATGAGACAGCTGTCACTTCAGGAGTGCATGGCCAAGGATGAGTTCTGTCCTCACTTGAATTTCAATCTAACTGGGTACAGAAGTGTATTGCAGCCTGGATATGGCAGCATTTTGTGCTTATGTGTAGGATTTTTAAATGTACTTACTGGCAATATTGTTCTGTCAAGATTACATTAGTCCTGTTACTAACATGTTATCAAGTTTGCTTTATAAAATCAGTTGTGCCTGCATGGAAGCTGGTATGAAATTGAACCATACCATAGAATATCTTGTGGCCTTGGAGAATTCCATACTTTCTAGTAATGAATTTCATAAGCATCAGTTCTTGAAAGTTGTGTTTAATGTCTGTCTGGCCTTGGCCAAATCAAAGTCAGACCCTAGTCTTGCCTGTTTAAGCTAAAAGATCTCTGGGGAAGAGAACATAAACCACTATCTGCATGTGGTTTTGAGGCTGCTTGAAGATTCTCTTTGATTCAAGTTTTAGCCTCTTTTAGTCTCAAGGGTCTGCCTTTGGACTAGTTCAAAACCAGCTTTGCTGCTTTTTTTTTGAGGTTTTCCAGGAAAGTGAGGGAAAATCTGTTAGATTTTAGGTTATAGAGTCTGTGCTAAGGAACTTAAAATTGTGGCGCAGAGGCTGGGTCACCTCCACTCCTTTGGACCTTGGCAGTAACAGAGAATTTTCTAGAAATATATCTTCTGTTTCCTAATACCATGATATTAGAGAAGTGGTGGATGGGATTTTAGATTTTGAAATAGTTTCAGTGCCAATATGTCCGATACAATGCTCTGGGATTTGGTGAGAATTTGGGGTGAGTTTTTATAGGACTTTCTGTGAGACTTCTGGTTTAGTCATACTGACTTAGATATGGGAATTATTTTCCCTTTATCCAACTTAGAAGTGCAATTCTCTTTGAAAAGGATTTGTCTTGAGTCTTGGCACTCAAGAGGTTTATACAGGTTGGAGGTGACCTGTGTGGAAGAAGTCCTTAGTGTTGCTCTTCCTGAGCCACTTTCAGGTGACAATTCTTGTAACTGAAGTTTTGGTTTCTGAGTCCAAGTTCAGCCCACTGATTTCTTGAGAATAACTATTTCGTAAGCTAGTGCCTTGTGTCACAGCCTAAAAGAATGTTTTTAAGAGTGGGTTTGGTTTTTTTTCACACCTACCTTTCACCCTTCTGTCCCTGGGGCCTGCTATTTGCTTTCCCAGGGGCAGTGTCTCAAGGGAAGGCGTGCTACTCAGTGTGTGTATTGCTTCAATAATTGTACGTTGGAAACTATAAAGAAACACTTTAGTTGATCCATGGATATGAGAGAAGCAAGGACAAGAACTAAAAATTATTCTGTGCCTGTGTCTAACATCTCTTGCTGCTTTAAGTAATCAGATGGAATAAATCAAATTATGTGGGCTTTTGGGAAAGACAGCTTAGCTGTCTTCAGATACGAAACTCCTCTTTAATTAATGTGTTTAGAGCCTTTGTCAGTGTGGAAATACTTTGTCAATGTGGAAGAAGTATTTAGTTGGTTATGAATTTATACTGAAGTAGAGAAACTGCAATGTTATATCTATGTGTTTGCTTCAGCTTCATTTGAGAACTCAGAGCTTTTACATCCATTTGGAGTTATTTTAATGTTGAAACTTTTTGTCATAAGAACAACTTAGAAAATGCTCCATCTGAAGAATTCATATTGTGTCTTCATATGTGATATTCTCTGCAGATGTGGTCTCTTTTGAGAAAGGGAGAGAAATATATTCCCTATTTCCCAGCTGAAGGAAACAAATGTCTCTCTGGAACAAATCAATGGTTCAAGGCTGAAATTGCTTGAAGATGATGCCTAATACTTTGTTAACATCCTCTGGTTTGGGGCTCTTATACTCAAAAACAAGAGGGTCACACTGAAAATAAACCAGGCTCCACATCTGGCTTTTCCTTCAAAAAACTTCTCTCATGGTGAGTGAACTGCCCACCATTAAGTTGCTGACTTTTTATTTATATGCTCAACCAAGTGTGAAGTGACAGTCTGTATTTTCTGCTCTCCCTCAATGAATAAGCTGCTTACATCTGGAACTGGGGTCTGTTGCTACAGAAGATGCTGTCTGCATATTTTTCTCCACAGAAAATGGATGCTACGTAAGCCAGTGGCCCTGGGCTACTCCTTCTTGCAAACAAGGTGCAGATGGAGGGGTGAAGTGCAAATTTTCAGAGTCTGAGGTAAATTTTGTGCAAAATTTAAATAAATTTAGCAAAGAAAGGACCTGTCTTGTGGACTGAGAAGGATTGCTGGATGCTTTGAACTCTTTGACTTCTGCTGCTGTGGAGTCAGAGTAGAGGAAATGACATTGGTAACTCAGTACTGAGCCTTCCCTACACAGACATCAGTTGTGTTCCCTGCAAGAAAGTTCACGGTCTCTGCAGTGAACTTATTCATGCTTGGGGAAGAGCAGAAGAGGAAGGGAGGGAGTTAAAACAGTTCAGTGTATACAGAAATCAATGGAAAGATTCACATTAACTTCAATGGATTTTGGATTTGGAACTTAAAACTCTCTTATATGGTCTCTTCAATAAAAGACCTTCTGTTTTTCTACTTAAGCCAAAGTTCTTGAAGACTGAACTGAACTTTCCCCTCAAGGTGCTTGCACTGTAGATTTATTACAGTTGCATTAAAGCAGCCGTTTCTGTGCTTTTAATGCATTAACAGGCTGACAGTTGAATAAGATTGTATGTTTGGGTGGAAAAGAAATCTAGAGATGTGCTTCAGAGTGCTTGGAATGGTAATGAGAATGGCAGCTCATTAGGATTAGCAATGCAAAAAAGGTTCCAGTTAATGAACAATGAAAACATTTTGGTAGCTGCAAGGTTGATTATTGCAAGGCTGTTCATGCTGTTATAATTTAAGCATCTAACGTGACTGTCCATTATCAGCTCAGATTTTGAGAGGTTTATTATTCCATCAAAACACTAATTCTGTGCTGAGAGTTGGCATGGAAGACAGGCAAGCGACTAAGTTGCATTATATGTGCTATTTGTATATTTGATAGAGGCTCTAAATGAAGGCAGCAGCAAAGTTTCTTAGGCCCAAATTAAAATGCCTGTTAGATTACTCTGATTAGAAAGGCACGAGCAGATGATGCTGCTGGAAAGCGTCCCATTCATGAGCAAGCACAGCTCCAACCTGTCCCCACTGTCCCAAGGTCTGGCTGTAGGAGATGAACTTTTCTGAGCACCACCTGTGGTAAAGTGGCTCTGAATTCACTTTTTGATGTAGAACAGGAGAATTTTACTGCTACCAAAGGTGGTGAAGCTTGACTTTGCTGTTCCCATGAAAAACAGTGCTTTGCCCCTGACATTTGGGAAAGGCTGGTTAGCACTGGGCTAACCTTCATAGGAAAGTTGCTCAGGAGAAGAGTAGGGAGAGTATCTCAGGAGAGAGGGGGAGAGTAACTGCTGACCTAGGTGCCCTCTGCATGAGAGTGCAAACTGAGGTTCCAGTCTGATGCAAAATCCATGGCTTCAGGCTACTTGCTTTTCTGGGGCTTCTTATTACTTTGGTTTTAATCTATGAAACCAAAACCACTTTTGAATTCACAGTCAGCTCTAGTCAAAGCTGGTTTCTCAGTGTTGGCAACTATTGCTGGCAATCCCTAACAGAGTAAAAATGACCACAAGTACCCAAAACCAATGCTTTGTTAATAACCCACGGATTGTTCTGTGGGACTTGAAAGATCTTGAATTTGGAGGGAAGGTTTCCCTTGACTTCTATTTTCCACTCTGATTATTTTTTAATTTACTTACTTCCATCTAAATTGCACATCTTCTGTCTAATGGGGCTTTCACCCAGCAACTCCCAGTGCCCCGCTCCCCTCTGCAGCAGATGGTGTGAGTAACCTGGCCCTGTTTCCACCATCAGTGAGCAGCAGAAGGTGCTGCCAGGTTGTTGGATGCTGTGGATGCCTTGTGGTGGTTGCAGTTTAGCTGTAGAAAATTATACTCCCTGACAATTAAGTAGCACAGTTGGTATTAAGCAAATGTGAATATTATTGTCTAGAAAATGGTGTAGGGCTGTAATCAATGTGATTTTCTTATTGCTGTGAAATTATCTGTGAAAATATCAGCTCAATCTGATTCTTTGGTAAACTGTGTGCATTATTCCATGGAATGGTTAAGTCTGGGCAAAGGACCTACTTTCCCTCTGGAAAAGGAGATGTCTGAGCACTCCCTCGCCAGTTCTCAGTTCTGTCATATTAATTACTATGGAGGGAATTATTTTATAATCACATTTTGGGAGAGAGTTGGCAGCATTGTTACTAGACATGAGTCAGGTTTGATGTGGTTTGTGATGTTATGGTTTTACCAAGGAGATGGTCCAGCAGTGGGACCATCCAGAAGGGTCTCATGCTGATGATGGGAATTTTGGACACTGACTTTTTGCTGGATCTTAACCACTCTATCAAATTACTGGGCACCAAGAAAAAGGTGCAGCAAGAGTGTATTCATTAGGATCTGTAAAAATAACAGTTTTGTAATACATACGTTGTGAAACTCTTTTTGACTATTATTATTCAGGCTGCATGAAACACTTAGTTTTTTGGGCTGAGGCCTTTGTACAAAATCCTGTCCTGGTGTTGATGGTTCGTTGCAGTCTGATGGAGTGGCTCACAAGCATAAAGATGCACCAGCACGAAAGGAACCTGCAGGTCCTCTGACCCTCTGCTGCCTCTCTGCCAGCTGCAAAGGCCTCACATGGGGAATTCTGGCCTGTGCTCCTTCCTTCCCTTCTGCAAACATTTCTCATCCCTCTTTGATGGCACATGGGAGAGAGTCAGTGCAGGGCCAAAAGGTTTGGCTGTAGCTGTGTCTGGGGTGAAAATGGGGATCTGTGGTGGTGTGGTAGGGACAGGACATCTTGGTCCTGTCTCCTCCATGATGGGGAGGAGGTAACTGAGATGCAGAGAAGGAAGGAGTTGAGGTGGAAAAGTCAGATTACAGATAGCAAGGAGAGCACACAGGAACTGTGAAGACCACATTCAGTAGCTTGGAAGTTGTTTGTCACAGGTGTTTGCAAGAAATGAGGGTCTGGTGTAAACTGAGGCTGTGAGAGAAGTGCCCTGTGCTCTGCTGGGGGATGCAGTGCACTGAAGCAAAGACACTTTGCTCCTGCTGAGGCCACAGTGCTTGCACAGTGCTCTGCAGGTGTTTGTTTTCCTTTGAGCATCCTGCAGCCACAGGAGCACTCTGGAAGCCCAGTCAGGTGCATCTCAGAGTCACTGGGCAAGGCTCTGCAGGAGTTACCTGTGCCTCTAGACCTGATTCTTCTGGCCTGGCACAGCAATGAACCTGACTTGGCTGCCTCTGACATGGCAATGCAGCTCCCGGGACTGTGAAGACATTTCTCTTGATTAGAAATTGTTCATCAGAATAAATTAATGTTTTAATTGTGTTTTAGTACAAGAAACAGAAGAATTTTATAGGGACATAACTGGCTCTTTGTTCCCATACAGAAGTACATAGAGATAGGGCATTGATTTGCAGCAACATCTTGAGTTAGTGCTTTCAGGCACGAAAACTTGTTTCTTGGGGTCTGAGAGATAGACAAACAGTTTAGGTGACCACAGCACATAGGCTGGGTTGTACTGTGATGGTGTCAGGACTGGTGAAAGCGAGAAGTAAGGGTTAAGCATCTTGCAGGTGGGGATTTGGAGTGATGTAGTGGCAAGCAGGCTGCGTGCCAGGGATGTTGGGCCGCTGAAGGACAATGCTGCTCCAAACTGGAGTGAGACACTTGCGAGTGGGAAATTTCCCTGACCCTTTTTCCTTCAATTCCTCAGTGCCTGCTCAGCCTGTCCCCACAGGCACAGTCAATACTTCCTGAGCAGCTGCAGCTGGCAGGCTTGAACAGAGTTTCAGCACAGGGAAACCATTTACCAATTCCCAGTGCTTGTCCTGGAACAAGGCAGGTACACTTCTCTACTTCACACAAGAGTTTTGGCCGAGTCCTGTCTGCTGCACCTAGTGGTGTGCCTTGGGTGGAGGTTTTCTCACTTCTTTCTGACCTTTCTGACAGGACTGCCTTGCACAAGAGAGTATCCTGAAGAGGCTCCTTGCTGCTGCTTCTGTACAGCTCAGTGGTTTTGCAGCAAAGCACAAGGTGCTGAGCCCAGGTCTGATCACTGGTGTACAAAGCAGAGCAGCAGTTGAGGCACAAAGGCAGCCCAAGCTGGGGACAGGACAAAGTGTGGCTGGGGCTGCTACAATCTGGGGGGATGTTTTCACCAGAAAGGCTGTCTCCCCTGTGGAAGCACCACACCTAATCTATGGTGACAGCACAGCTACTCTGCAGAAAGCTGTTGCCACATCTCAGGGAGTTAAATTTTCTCCCAGATGGCTTACTAAGTTGTTGTGATATCCTGGGTGATTCCCTTAATATCTTCTGTGACAGAACTACACATTTACGAACTGTTTGGCAGAAGGTGACATTTGACTCTCTCCCAAAGCTTTTCACAGCACTGACAGGAGCAGAAGATAAGCCCCCCAATTTATCCTTGTCAAAAAAATAACTCTGGAACTCATTGACAGACGTGTTGTGTAAGGAGGGGCTGTTTTTAGAGCTGCTTTCTAAAACTGAACTCGTGCTCAGATTTCCTGAAGCAGCATTTCGATGCCTAGTGCGATTCCAGAAGAGCTGTGTATCAGCACAGCATTCTGCTGACCATTCAGAACACCCAGTCCATCAGAAGAACACATTATGAGTACTTATCTCAAGTCAGAGCACTGCCAGTGGGAATAACTGGGTGCTAACAAGCATTCCAAGTTCAAGGTTACGTGGTTACCTGGGGCACAGGGAGGAAGAGTGACATGCACAGACACATTTTAGATCACATCCTCCCTTGGAACCTCAATGATTTTTATAGACCAGACAAAGATGTATTAAAAAAAGAAGGTATCACACAGGTTACCCAGTGTTAGGTGTGTATTCTGTGGCAGGACTGGAAAAAACTGCCTCTCATAGCTCACTGTCTCAGAAACAGCTGCTCTCTATGTTTTCATAATATAATTTTTATCAAAAGCCCAGCTTCCGTTCTGGGTCTTGTGTGTGCAGGTTGTAGTCCATAGAGTGAGTGTGCTGTGCATAACCCAGTATCTACTCAGTTTGCCCGGTTCTTCAACCAGGGAAACAGTCCCTGGAACAAGAGTTTAGCTAATGGACATGGATTTCGTTTTGCTGTATGATTTCAGACCTTACCACTGGATGTGGGTTTATTTGTATGGTTTTTTCCTCTGAAAGCTCACTTCTCCTGTTTGACAGATGTTGTTCATGTGCAGGGACTGGTAGGAGAGAGGCAGAACCTAGGCCAGTGAATACAGCTTGTACGTTCAGGTCAGAATAGCTTCTGATACAGAGGTATCCGTGTATGGCTCTATCCTTCCCATCATCAGGGTTTTCCAGTTTTACTGGCAGTCTTGAAATAAACCTCTTGAGGATCTGAGTCACTTCAGCTCATTATATTCTTTTGTTCTTTTTTGCTATTTGTGGCAGTTTGAGGTTTTTCCAACCATTCTTTACAGAAGGTTGCTGCGAGATCTGGGTGGATTTTTAAAGTGCTTTTGAAGATCATGATATAGTGAAAAATATACAAGGGAAGAGTTTCATCTTGTTGGACCAGAGCTTTCATAATGACCATGGAGGCCTACAAGCAGTTGCATCTTCTTGTGTGCTGGGAGCTGTATGTGGAGGGGCAGAGATTTAGAATTGTAGCAGCTGCTTCTCTTCTGGCTTTTGTATTTCTGTGCTACTGGGGTCTCTTCAGCAAAGCGAGTACAGCCTCCACCAGGAAGGATGTTTGTGCTTCCCAGCCATGCTCTAAACCTTTCTGAATTCACTTCTTTGGATTTATAGTGGGTTAGGATTTTGCTCCACCTGTTAAGTCTTCTTTTTAGGGGTTCCAGCTTCAGGGATTGAAAATAGAATATACAGAAGCTGTTAACCTTTTAAGGCACATTGGGGGTGGAGGACAGTCAGAGAAGCTGTACTGAAACAGAGACCTTGGAGCACTTAAAAATTAGGTACTCTGGAGCACTTCCAGCTGAGGTGTTCTAGGGGCTTTTGGGAGCTGCTTTTGACCTCCACGTGTCAGCTGCTTTGGGACATTTTTTATTGTGCAGTGAAATTAAATTGAGTTTTCTAATTGTGCTTGCAGTAGCTGCTGCACTCTGGCTAAAGGAAACACTGCTGAGACATCAAGTGTGTGTACCAAACATCGTGCACTGTCAGTGGTTGGTTTGGACTTTTATTGATGAGCCTGGTTTTTATATTTACATTTGGACTTATTGGAAGATTCCTCAATATCCTGTGGGAAGGGGATAAAAAAATCTCCCATTGAGTCTCTTAGTAATTGTGTAAATAATTTAGCTTAACTGTATGGCAGCATTAAAGACTCTACAAATATGTAGTGAGTTTCAAGGGATCCAGCTATCCTTTACCCTCTTCTGCAAAGTATTGCTGTACCTTACAAGAAGCCCAATTGATTTCACAGGAGCTACTAATAGATTAATACTCGATGCATAAAAAGTGGCATTCATCTTTGAAATTAATTCAGCTTTGATTGTGATCTTTTCTTAATATATTTCTAAAAGAAATTTAATTGGATAGCATAAGTATTCAACAAACCAGCTAATTTAACTTAATCTTGCACTGTCCTTATTAATAAAAAAGCAAATTTCAATTTGTAATTAAGTCTCACTGAACATCTGACTCTTCACTTGAAGAAATGTGATATGTGGAGACAGAGATAAAGTAACCATTTCCCGGTCAAAACCAAATTGCCCCCTGGAGCAGCCTGCTGTCCAAGAGACCAGGCACTGAACTTCTTTCTTCAGGGCTGATGTTCTAAGCTGTGCCATATGAATTGCCTCTGTCATAGAACATGTGATAGGAAACAATCCTTGTACTGAAAAGATTGCTAGAACACAGCATGAAAGGGAATAGACAGAAAAGTACAGGCTTTTTAAAGTTCAGATTAATAACTTGAGTGGTCACTTAGGCTCTGATTGCTCCAGGAATTTGGAAGCATGCAAGAGCTGAGGCTAAACTGAGCTCTGAGTAATGCCTCCATTCACCAAGTTGTCCTCTGAAGTGCCAGGGTGCTCTACACAACAGATAATATTGCAAACCTTGGGAATAGCTCATGGACTTCTGGCTGACGTATATCTGTTGTGTTCTGTCATACATGAGAGGAACAAAAGCAGTCAGCACATAATGGGACCAAGAGGAATGCACTAGGAATTCCAGATCTCATATATGTTTTGTAGAGAGATCATAAAACCTGCTCAGCAGACACTGACCTTCTTACCACAGTATATGAGCAGTAGATCTTGCACTCTCTATGGATGCTGTGAGTCCAGGCTCAATTGAGATGAACTGATACTGGCCCAGCAAGAAAATTGTTCTCTCATTCTCTTTAACCTTTTGTCACGGTGTACGAAGAACATTCTTTTCCATTGCTGCTAATAATGTACAGCACAAATTGCAGGGAATGGGCTGGCAGAAACCCCAGCAAGTTGCAATTGGAAGTGATGGTGTGTCAGGCATCCAGTGATGTTGCCAGAGTCCACCTTTGCCAACGGTGATATATTTGACTGCAGTCAGTCAGGAATTTAGCAAAACAGCATCTAAGAGTGCTCTGTGGGCTGCACTGAAACCAGCAATGTTCCTGGAAGCTGAAAAATTAATTGTTATTTTCCATGGTTCCTGTTTTATGGTCCTATGGAGTCTTTCCTTAGTCACAAAGGCCTGTTTTTTAAAGGAGTCCTTTTACAGTTCATTAGATGGCTAAGATGGAGTTATGCAATGTCTAAAGTTTAAAAACTGCGTGAGATTTGGGAGTGCTGAGAGCAGGAGGTGGCAGTTTGGTATGAACTCAATAGGGAGCTTTAATGAAATTAGCAAATACAACATAGTATTGAATTAGCCTAGGAAACTTGTCGCCCAGGGAGCTGTAGAAGCTGGAAGCTCTGGAGAGCAGCCATTGATGTGGATTGTGGAATGCAGTCATTATTGTGGTGTTAATTTTTTCCAGAAGGCTATTCAGCTATAGACCTGGGATTTTAATAGTTATATGTGATTCAGTGAAAGCAAAAGATTCCTCATCTTCCAGCTGAAATTTCTTACATTTTCTTCAGAGTATTCCAACAAGGCCTCTGAAACCTTTAGGTCTGATCTGGCTGGGCAGTGCTGTATCTAACATTCATGCTACATTATATATTTGTCCTGTGAGAACTTCTTATTTTTCCTGAAAATTTAATACTTTTTTCATTTCACCTGATTTTTTTTTTTTCAACCTTGTTGACAGCCTACTGCAGTTTCACTGGACTATCACAAGCCAGTGAACATGAAATGTACTTTTTCCAGTGTCCGTAAGGATTAGGTTTGGGAGCTGAGAAGGCTGTGCAAACCAACAGATTATTTCAATCTCCCACTAGATTTAATGGTATAAGTTGATTATTTTTTCCTTTTTTTTTCCATTCAGAAACATTACTACATCCCAAAGTTAGGGGAAAAATTGGATCAGCTTTAGTGATCACTTTAATGGTTTGTCCTGACAGTCTGTGTTTCTTCAGAAGCAAAACATTTAAGTGTCCCTAAGACACTTGTGTTTGCCAGACTGTGTTGTTACTTGCAGTGGCTACTGCTTTTGGCTTTCAGAAACTGAAAAAACTACTACTGCTTATATTATTTTAAGACAGAATCAATAGAAACCAATCGGGAAAATATTTTTGTAGGGGCCACATATGAAAAAACCTTGCAAAAATCACTAAAAAATACTTTAGAATACATTTTTCTTTGTTAGTGAGGGTGCCTTGACCAGATAGTCGTAGGGATAGGAATAATGGAGCTTGGATGCTGAAGTAATGAGAAAGCCTAATACTGTATAAAGTTTGAATTTGGCAGTTACACTTACTCTTCAGTACATCTGAAATCCAAACATATTTTGGGTGGATCGCAGTGGATCAGATTTTGTGGATTTTCTTCAAGATTCTGGCTTTTGTTTTGGGTTCAAAACAGTGCATCAGGGCATTGCACTCTGCTTTTACAGGTCTCTGTGGTGTAGAGTGGAGTGTGTCAGATGATGACCTGCTCTTTTAGGTGCTTAAGTGAGTTTCAAATCATAAAAATTCCCACTTTGCTGGTGATTGCCCCATCCCAGCAAGACGTGTGTGGAAATCTGAGCCCCCCTAGAATTAGCTGTAGTGAAGCAGACTGAGGATGGTGCTTGAGAGGTCCAGCAAAATCATATAAACTGTGCAAATCTTTTCATGGCAGCTCTGCCTTCAGCATCTTTGCCCTTTCAGCTTGTCTGTAGCTCTGTGATGTGATACTGAAAATACTCATTTTGGGACCAATTTGAAAGCAGCAGCTCTCAGTTCCTGGCATTGCAAAAAGTCATTCTGATTTGCTTTAATATGTGCTACTCCTTCTACTGAAGTCTCTTATTCTGAAAGCCTCTGTGTGCTCTTGCACTTGTCTTTGAATGCAGTGGGCATCACATTTGGGTTTCCTGCAGGATGGTTGTGGAGCTTTGCTGTAACAGCCTTGCCAGCACCGGCCTGGTGGGGAAGATGTCAAAACCTCACAAATACCTCCAGTTATTTCTCCTTGCATTGGTGTCATCCCCCCATTATTCCTCCTGCATATTTTCAGAAGAACATGATTGATTTCTTGAGCTCTCACTCAGTATTTGTGTGGAGTTGCCTGAAAGGCTCCAGATGTGGTTTGCCCCAAGGCAGGCAGCTTGTGTTTCTTTAGCTCCCTGCCCTGGAATGTAGGGATTGCTATCCCAAAGCTGCCCTGTGTTGCATCCTCTTCCTAACCCCCCTTGGGATCACCTCCCTGAGGCCTATCAGCCATATGGTCAGAGAGGATTCTCCTTCGGGAACAGCCTGCCCAACTCGTATTGTTCAAACTTAACGACTTCATGGGATTGACTCTGCTGCAATTATTTCTTGGTGATGTATAACAAGTAGCTCTTCTTACAGGCTTATAAAATGTTTCAGAGCTCCATTAATTTGCCCTTCATTAGCTGTGTAATTTTGCTAATGACCCGAGATATTTAGAGGCATTGTCCTGTGAGAATTATGAGTTTCACTGTGAGGGCTCACAGAAGCACTGCACACACAGCTCCAGCATGTCTTACTACCAGAAATTTGTTCTGCCCTGCTGCATCTAATTGTATTTTTTACTTTTGAACTGAAGTAATCTCCTATTGATACATGAATAATTATTTCATATACGAAATTACACATTTAATGGAAGTTTGCATTGTTAGAGTGTTAAATGATTAAATTTGTTAATTGTGTAATATTACTGGACATAATGATGCATTTAACCATTAACAGTTTTCCGCTGCATTGCCTTTTAAATTCTTATGTAGTGCGATGTATATTCTTGTTGCCTTTTCATCAAGTGTTAATAATAATGGAAAATAAAGCTTAGAGTCTGGAAAGGGAAGTATCCCAACTGTGTTAACTGGAAAAAAAATGGTGTGTGTCATTGGAGACCAGAGTTGGTAAGGTGGTGGGTGAGGAGAATATAGTATCTCAAATACTCAGAGAAGTGGACTTTTTCATTTTCACAGTATAAATTGGCAAAAAGAACAGGGGAATTTGTAAAGAAGTGGTGTGAGGGACAATGGCTGTAGTTCCTGCTTTCGTCTGTCTGAACATCTCTCTGTGTCCATTAACCCTGAGGATTCATGAGGGATTTGTCACATTTCCTTCCTGTGATAAGAACAGGAGGAGAACCTTCGTGAGGCCTGGACTCTGCTATCCTCAAGAGTGCAGATACCTAATTTGCTTGAAGAAAGAAGCATTAATAGGGTGTGGTGGAGAAAGGAAGCCCTGTGGCCTGTGTCACTGGGCTGGTGCTTGTGGAGTGATGACCAGGATGGCTCTGTCTACCTTGGCCACTGCTGCTACATGGGAACATTGCTGTTTACTCAGCTTTTCTGGAGCGAAGGAAGCAACTGAACCACAGGGGCTGAATAAGTACCAAAATCATAGAATCATGAGTTGGAAAGGACCTTAAAGATCATCTTGTTCCACTCCCCTGCCGTGGGCAGCGACAGCTTTCCCTATCCCAGGCTGCTCCAAGCCCTGTCCAGCCTGGCCTTGGACACTTCCAGGGATCCAGGGGCAGCCACAGCTGCTCTGGGCACCCTGTGCCAGGGCCTCCCCGCCCTCACAGGGAAGATTTCTTCCGACACTCTTCTTTGTCCTGCCACCACATGTGCTTGCAAACAGTCTCTCTCCATGCTTTTTGTCAGTTCCTTCGGGTACTGGAAGGCCACAGGTAGGTCACAGGTAGGTGTGAGGGTTGGGCACAGATCTGGAGGGAAATGNTGGAAGGCCACAGGTAGGTCACCCTGAGGGCTTCTGTTCTCCAGGTGAACAATCCCAGCTCTCTCAGCCTTTCCTCCCAGCAGAGCTGCTCCATCCCTCTGACGGTCCTGGTGCCTTCTCTGGACTGGCTCCAAAGTCCCCTGTCCTTGCAGTGCTGGGGATCCCAGGTCTGGGTGGAGATCAGGTGGGATCCATCCTGGGGGGCAGCTGGGCCTAGGGCCAGCCCCTTCTCTGGAAGTGGGGGGCTGCCTGTGACCAGGGAAGTGTGAGGGGTGGGCACAGATCTGGAGGGAAATTCTGCATTTATGTCCTACAGCAACTCCTCATTAGAGCGGGTTTTCAATTTTTCCCCTGTCCGCAGCTTGTGCCTATAAGGAGCTGACTGGCCTCTGTGTTTTGGGTCCAAGATTAAGGAACCCAGAAGGGTTACCTTTACTGATATTGAAGTAAATCAGCTTTCATAGATCAAGCAGATCAGGCAACATCACATCACCATTAGACCAAAGTTGAAACAATCCCTAGGAAAGCCTGAAAAGCTTCAGAAACTGACTTTAACACTATCTTTGAAAGCAAAGTCATTTTGCTTCAAGATTATCATCACAATTTAGATGCTAGTACATTGTAGTCGGATAAAGAGGGAATTTGGCAGATGAGCTTTTGCCTCTGGAGTCTCCAGATGACTGGAACAAGCTTCCCTTTCAGCTTAAATCAGCAAACAGCATAATCTCCTTTAAGCCTGGGGTTTAAATGGCTGTTTGAAGGAGGATTGTGCAAAATCTATTTCCAGTAATATGGTTACTGGAGCTAAAGAGTATGTGTTGTTTTCATGAGATTTTTGGGTGGCCCCATAGTGTACATTAAATTATTGCAAGAAGGATACAGTTGATGGTTTTTTACTTAATCTTTAGATATATGTGCTGGGCTCTTTGGTAAAACTAGAAGCAGCTCTCAGTTCTTGGACATTTTTTTCCCCACGGTAAACAAGGTAGCTGTCAATACCCTGAGCAGTCCCTCATGCTGGCTGTATGAAAGGTGCTTGTGTTTGTTGTGTCCATCAAGAGGCAGATAAAGGTCCCTCTCCTCAAGTGTAATGCCAGTGGGGGAGAAATTGATTGAAACTAACAGCAGCAACCTTTCCTCCTGCAACATTTGTACCTCAGGCAGTGTAGCCGTGTCCTTCTTTCCTCCCAGGATTGGGGTACGTATTCCTGGTAATGGAAAATTGCCCTGCCATTCTGGCTGGCACAGTTTGAAGTCTTGACTTTTATGAAATCAAGGCCAGAGTAGGCAGCGCTTCTCCCTGTCCTGGGTGGCCCAGTCTGGGATCCAGCTCAGGCTGGGAGCCTTGAGCCTGCTCTATTTCTTTGGGCATATTGTTCCTGAAAATAAAGCCACTTCTTCATGGGCTTTGGTGACAGACTTATCTTGGTGAGAGATTAACTATGTGTGGATGTCTATTAGGAGTATGAGCAAAAAAATTTCCTGAAAAGCTGCAGGCAATACTCAAATATTTGAGCTAAACCACAGGTTTCTGCAAACAAAACACTAAATGTTCTCTTCCTTTGCTAGAGCAACTGACAGTGGTTCTGCCAAGAAATAAATACCAAAAGCATATTTGTCGCTAGATTTCCCCATCTTTATTGCTTTTGTTTTCAGTGTGTTGGAGTACTTGTGGACTGTTCTTCCTTCATTTGTGCCTTCCCCATGTCAAAGCTGAAGGCAGAAGCTGTAACTGTCTTTTATAGTTTTCCAAAGAATGGAGGAGCAATTAATGTTGAAATAATATGATAATTACTGATGGGGGAAGAAGATTATTTATTGTAAAGCGAATGCTACTTCACTTATGCTCTCATGAGCCCCAAGATGCAGCAGTGGACAGGCAGCATCCAGGCACTAAGGCAGGTTTCTCATGTGGATTCTTCAAAACAAAGAAGATCACAAGCTATGCTGGCTCCCTAGTACTTATTATGCACCCTGCAACCTTCCTAAGGTTAATTATGTGCTGGTTTTGAATGTGCCTGGCTTGTACCCTTCAGGAGGTCACAGCGGTTGTGATCCTTTTGTGCATTGTGTCCCCCTTCTCTCCACTGGCAGCATTTATTTCTTTTCTTATCTAGATGTTGAATCCTGTCTCTCCCTACTCTGTGTCTTCCCACTACTGTCTCTTCGTGGGTTTAGTTCTGTATTTCAATATCCTGTATCTTCCTTATCTGGCTTGTTTTGGATCCTGAGCTGCTGTCAGCACCTGACACCCTTTTATCCCTGCTCCTGCTGTTCCTTCTGGAGCTCCCACACCCAAGCCTTCCTTTTGCCCCCCATTCACACTGCTCTTAACACTGCTATTAGATATTTCTACAAAGTGGCCATATGAGTTCATTCTGTACCATCATACCACGCTGTGCATCCCTGCATTCCCCTGCAGTCTCCTCTGTATGGCAAGTTGCATGAGCCTCTAATTTATTTATCATTTCATATTTCAAATAATTAAGTGAACTGCTGGCACTGCACAGATAATATCTATAGATCTTAACAACTGATCATGTATGGTTATGGTAATCTGGAGAAAATGCAAATGAACTATGAAAACTGCTTCGTCTATAAATAAAACCATTTAGCTTCAAAGCAGCATTGCCATGGAAATTCTTCACTGATAAAGTATGGGAGTGAGGCTTTTCTCATTTAGATTTCCTGAGCCTTTTTATTTTATGCTGACGAGATGCCAGAGGGAAAAGAGCTATAAACTCAGTATTGCATATTTAAAATGTGGTATTTTATTTCATCTTCTTCATTCCAAATCTTTCCATTTACAATGTACAACCATGAACTGAAATTTATAACAAATGAGGAAAAGGGGATAGGAAGTATTGTTGCCAGGCTGCATCCGCTGCTCACTGAAAACTTTTGACTTTGTTTGGAGGTGGCTTCCATCCTATATTTGTAAATACTCTTCTAATCAATATTTCTCAAATGCATTCAGTGAGCTTTCTCCAAACCACACACCACAAGCTGAAGAGCCTCAGAGGATATTTGGGAGAAAACACATTTACCTGGTCTATGAAATCCAATCTCCATGAGTGCAAGATTCAGTGTGTGCCTGTCTTGCTGGGATTTGCTCTCTGTTGGAGCTCTGGGTAGGACTGAGCTCCATGTGACATCAGCCCCACTGGTGTTGCACTGAGGAGGAAGAAGGAGCTGGTTAGAAGCTGTCTTGGAGATTGCTGTGCAGCTTCATTGCAACCTGAGTCTCCTGTGCCTTGTGCCTGGTAATCCCTGCACAGCAGAGTTAGCAATTAGCACCTTTTGCTTTTCTGAACCTATAATTCTGTTATTAGTGTATTTGTGGGATGGCAGTTGTGTCTAGGTGAGGTAAGGGTATGTTATCTTTTTTCTGTGGGGTTATTCAAAGCAGTTTATAGTGTTTCTTCTGACAAAGTTTATGCTAAATTACGTTGTCCTGGACTGGATATAAAGTTGGCATAAAATCACCCTTTATTTTCTTTTCGTATGTGAGTTGGTAGAATTGAACCATACAAATTCACTGCTTTCCTTTTCTGCCTACTGTGCTTTTTGATTTAATACCAATTATCTGTAACTGCATTTACCCTCTCCTAGAATGACAATTTGATATTGAGGTCTCTAATCCTATCAGACTTTGGTTCCTGAATCAAACACAGAGACTGCTGGATGAAGATCTTGTATGGAGCAACGAAATGTATCACACCTTTTATCCTGTGTCTCTCTGTGGAAATTCCTCACACAGCTGTACAATCTTCAAATAGATCTGGATGTAGAGTGGTGCAGTGATACGAATGGAAGCCATCTAACAGCCTAATGCAAGGTATGGAGAAAGAGCTCTGTTCAATTTCCATTTTTTAGCATACATTAAAAACAATCAGGCAAACCAGCCCATCAGTGTTATTGGGAGAAGCCTGACATCTTTAGGAGTTAGTGATCAACGGTTAGGATAACGCTTCCCTTTATTGATCATAGACTGCTGCCTTCAATTAAAATGAGAAGAAATTTAATGAAATTAAATCCAGCTCACTGGGGGCGACCAAGCATGCCATGCACATTGTGAATGTCACCCAAAGGAAAAGTTCCCACTGGTGATGCATGCATTGAACCACGGCCTGCTCGCAGCAGGAGCTGGCTGAGTTCCTTCTGCTGCCTCTGTGCGCACACAGATTGCTGATCCCTGCCCTCGGCTCAATGCTGGAGGAGTGCAATCACCTGCTGAGTGTGCACCTCATTTCATCTTCCCACGGTAACAGGAAGAGGTGTTCCCTTTGTGAAAAACGAGGTTCACATTGCTGGGAAAATTTAAAAGGCTTAATAAAAAGACAGTAGGAGACAAAACAGCAAAGGTTATACAGCTGGGTGCTTGGAATTCAGCCAACAGCACACCTATTATCTTGGAAGTACCCCTTGAATATCTTTTCCATTATACTGGCCTGTTGTATATTTGTAAACCTTTATGTATATTTAAACTTTTCCATTAGTTTACATTTTCTAGGCCCCTCCTTGGGTTTGCCTTTTTAGAGCATGCATATTTCTTGGCTTGTGGCTTTAATCCTTATCATTTTTTGATTTGGGCTTTGGTTTATACTTTCCACAGACGGTGTGTGTTGATGATTGGCATGTCAGCAGCAGGGTCCCCATCATCTGTTCACTGGATGTTATCCCAACCAAGCAGACAGTTCAAGCACACTATATTAACTATTAATACTAAGTCTAATTCTTGTTAGTAGCAGAAATAAAAACTATATTTATACAGCAAAGACATTTAGCATTATACATACAGCATTTATTTTAAGACTTGTGAAAAGCCAATCATATAATATGTATATATAACACCTTCTTTGAGGAAGAGCATCACTGATTTGTCATGAGGCCCTCTCCAAATGTGTGCTGCAAACACAGATCACTCAGAGTAGGAAAGCAGCACAGATCCCCACGGCTCTTCAGCACAACTGAAGAGTCGATTTGCAGTCAAAAGTGCAGGTTCCCTTGAGAAGGTCATGTCTGACAATTCAAAGGAGAAAGCTTTGTTGATAACACAGCAGACTGTAGAAGCATCAAAGCTTTCCAAACAGACCGTTCGGCTTGACACACAAAGCAGGGAACGTTTGGCTCCCCGTGACCCTGGGAGATCTGGACGCTTTCAACGCAGCCCTTTTGGCTGGCTTTGCCTCTCCTCAGCAGATGGTGTTACTCCTTCTTCCAGCCCTCCTCAGCCAGACACAGAGAGGAGCTTGGAACGCTGGTGAGCCATAAGGTTATTTCACTCCGACAATGCTTGATTTCTCTTTTTCTCACCTGCAGAAATCAAAGTATTCCCATACCTATCACTTAGCAGTTATTCCTCAGAACAGTTTGTTTCCTTTTCAAGTGGAAATCTACCGATTTGTCACCCTTTGAGGATTAGATGAGTGCTCACCAGCCTCTTGCCGGGAGCACAGGCAGCTTTGGCTCCGTGCTTCACTGTGCTGTGCAGCAGTAAATTAGACCACCACAGTCTTTTGTGGGGAAATGCCAATATGACTCTTCTGGTGTCCCCAGTTGCCCCAGGAGGGAAAATCATCAAAGCTAGATTTTTCTTTTTTCCTGAGAATATGAGTTACAATAGTGAATAGTCCTCTATGCTTTTTTTTTTCCCTGAAAAAGAAATGGAGATATTTCACCTATGATAACTTGTGTTGCATTTTTTGCTACAATCTGGACTGAACCAGGCCAGTTGTACAGAGCGCTGTGCATACATGTAAAACAACCCCTGGCCTTGTGCCCGTGAAAGTCAAATAGCAAAAGAAAAATCTCTTTGAGTGTCTGGAGAAAAGGGAACATGAAAACAGAGAACGTATTATCTTCATCCTCTGGAACTAGTTCTTTTGATTTGGTAATAGTTAATTTTCTTGGCAAACTGGGTGCTGGCCAACATGTCCCCAACTGCCTTGGGGGTTCCTTTTTCTAAAGAAGAATTAACCACAGCTCACATTGGTGTAGTTTTTTATTTGGCCATGGACTTCAGGCAGAAGCAGCTCCCATTTTATGGCTGATCCGTGAAATGTGTAAAAATCAGCAGAGTGAAGATTGTTAGTTTTGTGTATTTCTTAGATCACAGACCCACAGTTTCTTTGGCTTTGTTTAATCTTCCAAATTAATGGCTTGGCTTTATGATACGGTCTTCTCAGGAAACAGGAATTGTAATGTTTAAAAGCTTATGCAGAGGCTTTACCTACTGAAAACAATGTTTTGAGGCCCAGATCATTTATCTGTACACAGTAGTTCTGTGTTGGAAGCAAGAGGATGCAGAAGAAATACAGTGAGAGACATACACTGAAGTAGTTTAAAAATTAAACTGGACAAAGCCTTTCCTACAGATAGAAGTGTTACTTTATCTGCTGAACGCTGATTTAATAACGTAGGAACTCTTCTGGCAACTAAAGCTGGCTGTAAAACTTTTATGTCACAGCTATTACAGAATCATCACCTGAAGTGTAGATTATATTTAGTGATTTTTTAAATCTCTAAATTGCCTTCAATGAATTTTCTAACAACAGGACTTTCCAAATGAGCTTTTCTCTTTTTTCCCCTTTATTCCTCCACCCACATGCCCTGTGGAAGCCAAAGGGCTTCCTATGTCTTGCATGCTCATTCTAGTGACAGGAACCTGCTTGAAATTGAATGTTTCTTTGACCAGAGGAGCGTTTTAAAGATTCTAAAGAGGATGTTTCCATCTGACACAGCTGTGGCCAGATGTACATCACATCTCACATCTTGGGAATGGCATTGTCAGGCATTACCGACCACTAAATGACGAAGCCTCTTGTGGGAACTGAGCAGAAGCATCTGCAGGAAGTCCTGGTTGAGGTGGGGGTGTTTGGAGCACTCCTGTGTATTCTGTCTCAAACTGTTTTCTTGAAGAACCTCCAAGGCTGAACAAGTAATCTCCTGCTGTTGCAGGCAGAATTTCGCTTTGGGTTTATTCAATTTGGAATTAAAGCATTCACTTGCAAGTTAGTGTGTGAATTTTGCTTCAACTACTTTAATCCATTTTCATTACTTTCCTGTAGACAAATCCACAATTCCTTGTTTTGACCTTTTTTTCCCTCTTGTGCTTGCTTTATGTTAGCACATATTAATCTGATAATTTGGCAGCAGACACCAAGTTCAGCCTTCAATGGAAAGAAACCACATAAGATGAGGAAGAGAATTTGCCAGGTGTCTCACAAGTGTTTTCCTATTATATATACACTAGTCTTTAATGATGTTGATGGTTTGGGGCTTTTTTTGAGGAAAGACTAGACTTCTCTTTCTAAGAGAAAAGTGAGAGTCATGGGATTGCTGAACTTGGATGGACATAAGGAGGAGTGGGAGAAGAACACTTTGCCTACAACAATATCTCAGGAATGCAAGGATGCTTTGAATACCAAATCCTCTCCTCCACATCCAGTTAAACTGTGTGGTGCTGGGAGTGTGATAGAAGAGAGGGAATTGCAGCTCAGCCACCCTCGCCTTCCTGTGGTGACAGCACATGGGCAGGGCTGCCTGGGAGGTTTTCCTAGTGCACAGCTTAAAGCAGTGGTGTGGAAGAGCAGTGATGTGTTCCTGCTAAACAGACCATCCAAGCATCATGGGAATTGGCTTCAGCTTTCTGGAGCTGCTGATGCAGAAACTTGAACTCCAGAGGGTGAGTGCTGTCTGCCCGGTGTTGCACGGCTGCTGCTTCTGTATTCAATCCATGCTGGGTCTTCATGGGTTAATCATTTACAAGTGTGAGGTTTCTTGTGACATGCCTGGCCAAATCTAATGTACAGACTTCAATTTGAAGTGAGCAGAGTGTTGAAAAATGAAATGTTTTTGAAAGTTAAATTGCAGTCATTTATATGAAAATGCCTTAGGTAGTTCATTCCCCCACCCCCCCAAAATATACTAATTTTATAGCACATTAATAATTCATGTGCATATTGGCTGCAGACATAAAGCACAAAAATATATGTTCTTTATAAAGCACAGATTTTTGAAACAAATAGGAATTGCTACTATCTGATGATAGTAATGCATGATTAGCTCCATACTGTTGAATTGTTGATGAATGTTCACCAGTATTCACTGACACAAATAAGAAACAGGATCCTCTGCAGTGGTTTGCAAGAGGTACCCAGAAACACATCTCCTGTAACATCAGATTTATAGGCACAGCAAGATGCACGTGAGGCAGCCAAGTTTAACCCTTGGCTGCACTCAGGGCAAGCTGCTGCACTCTGGTTTGCTCAGTCAGCATGGGAAGAAGATATTAAATATATGGGATAACATGGAGAGACACTTCCTCTTGGCACTAAAACAGGGATCCCATGATGTACTGACATGGGATCCCACTGATGTACTGAGGGTTTTTTGACTAAACATCCTTGTGCCATTAAACATTAAAATATTCTTTATCTCCTGTCCACAGGTGCGTGTTGTGTACAATAGTAATGTCCTGCTCACACGTGGCTGAGTTTTTGTGGTGTAAAACAGACCAGCAACCCCCACCGTGTTCATGCTGTCAGAGCTGAGAAAACTGCCTTTCACTGCATTTGAAGTTGGTGTGGATTCTGATTTCCTGGTAGGACCTGAACTATAAAATGTCTTGGATCAGGTGGATACCTTGATGCCCACCCCAGAAGGAACTGGAGAGTTGAGTGAAGAAGGCCACAGGTACATGCACAGCTCAGGTGTGTTGCTGGANTCCAGACTACTCCTTCATCAGCACGGGCCGGAAACCTGGACTTTCCTACATATTGCGGGGTCTCCTGGGGTTAAGGAGATCCCTGCATTTGTGGCGTCCCAGGCTGGGCACGAAGACCACCACAGATGCCCACCCCAGAAGGAACTGGAGAGTTGAGTGAAGAAGGCCACAGGTACATGCACAGCTCAGGTGTGTTGCTGGAGCCCAGCTTTTGCTGTTCTGGAGCAGGATGTGAGTCACTTCCATTGTAATGAGGGACTTAGGAAAACTGAATTTTACTCTGGGTCCCAGGCTTAAATTTATGCATTACACTCGATACTGATTTTTCAGAAATGCCAAAAGTTAATGACTTGTTTGCTTGATTTCCCTCCAGCTCCCATGAATAGTAATTAAATATGGCAATGGAAAGCATTCCTGCTCCAGGGAATGGACTGTGGAAGAAAGGGTCATTCTCTTTCAGTCCTGCTTGCCATAGAAGACAAGGCCAAAGCAGTTTAATTTTTGTCAGGAGGGTTTCCCAATTATCTATCCTTTGACATTTGGGTGTGGAATCAGGGCACCTCTGGCATGGTCAGGGCAGCGTGGCCACGTCCTGCTGGAGCTGTTGGGGAGAGGGATGATGCACCTGTGGACTTGGGGGAGGATGAGGCCCCAGAAGAGTGTGTGGTGCCTCTTGGAACTCAAGCCCAGCTGCCAAGATCACTGCACCTAAACAGTGTGGAGTGATGGATCGACTCTGAGGAGACAGGAGAAGCAGCACATGAAATATGGGAATGACTTTTCACTGCAGGATGATGAGGACTCGTCTGAAAAAAACCATGAAAGCTCTTTTGCCGCAGATAGAATGCTAGGANTTCACTGCAGGATGATGAGGACTCATCTGAAAAAAAACCATGAAAGCTAGATAGAATGCTAGGGACTTCCCTGTGATTACTCTGTGAGAAATATTTAGGATTTTTTAATCCATCAGTGCATTTCTGTCAGCTGTTAGAGACACTGGGGTAAGTTTATTCAGAGATACCTTGAAGATATCAGTGTACTATTGGAAGAAAGCAAGTTTGAGCTTGTCACCTCTGTTGTTGATAAATATCAGCCCATTCAAGGTGCTCAACAGTTTTAAAGTTTTGGTTAAAACTTTTCTTTAAAATTATTTTTCAGTAAAATAGTAGTAAAAAATATTTACCCATTTACAATAACTTGATCAAGCTTGCACAAACACGTTTCAATAAAATTCTTACACATTATCAAAGTATATTTAGTTTTACTTGAAAATATTTCGTTATCCTTCCCAGTCTCTAAACAGCTTCATTAAAGGATTTTCCTGATCTGGTCAAAAGAAATACATTGGGAAAAAGGAGCAGCATGAATGTGGAGTAGAAATGGGAGACATTAAGTTGTGCAACATTAGTTTGAGATGTTCAGTTCAAGTGCCTGTGTTTTGTGTTTGGAAAGCTATTTTAAATAAGTCATGTCACGTGTACAGCCAAACTTTACAACATCCTCTTGGTGGTGAAAAGCTTAGGCCTGCCTTAGTAGAGAAGCTCTGTTTTAGAGGCTTTTTTTCTCCAGAATTCATTTTTTCTCTAGCTTTGGATGTATTAACTGCAAGACATGTTGTACAATATTACATTTGCAAGCATTTTTCGTAGGGGAAGTTCAGATATTTAGGGCTGCAGACAGGGGGTTATTAAGCTGAATTTTTTTACTTGCAGCTTTCAAGTATTCTTACTCTTAGAGGAAATGGCCAATAGAAGTTTGGCCAAATGCAGCTATTCCTTATATAGGTTATTTCATGGGTCTGATTTTTAATTTTTTGTGATGCCAGAGGCTAAGTGACACAGGCATTTTTAAAAATAGAAGAATAATGCTAATTGCAAGTGTTGGGGAGTATTTTTAGAGGCAAGGACTGCAGCAGTACCTTTAAAGACGAAAAAAGAGTTCTTTAACTCTGTGGTGGATTTTTGCTCCTGTGGTCTTTTAGTGAGGTGTATTTGGTTTTGAATATGCCTTGAGGACTCTTGAACAGTAAGAGAGTATAATCAAGGGTTGATATGGCTTTTTCTGTGGATTATCTGGATGTGGCTGCAGTAACAGTGTTGTTTTCCTCTGGCAAATCACTGCTATGTGCTACCATGAAATGCCTGCACATTTAAACTTTATTGCAAATTTAAATTACATTATTTTGCCGGACAGTAATTCCCTGAAGCATTATAAACCAAATCATTAATTGCTGTTTCTAATGTGCATGATCCATTGGAAAACATTAAGCAACACTCAGGGTTCCCTTTACTGTTATTGCTCTTACAGTCCCTGAGGCAGCAGATCATATGGAAACTCCTGGGCAATCTCAGACTGACATTCTGTGCTTCTGACAGAGATGGCTTTGGGCTGCAGATGTTCTGGGACCATATGGTATCTGCATATTGTCTTCAAGAATTACTACAAAATAGACTGTTTTGGAGGGGAAAGATAACCTGAGCATAAATATTAATCACTGCAGCTGTAGTTTGAATTACTGTAAAAGTGTCACCATGGAATTCCAGACTGTTCCTGCTTTCAGTCAGTGTTGTATATTTTCCAACCTATTTTATAAGTAAAAATCTGTTTTTCAAAGAACTCTCTGGTAGCCCTGCAGATTGTCTGTAAACAAGCTGAGTATTTTCTTGACAAGAACATCTGAACTAAGATGCACTGTACACACAAAATGCAGTTCTCATCAAGAGATCTAAACCAGCAGCTTTCCCTGCAAAATCCTGTTGTCTCATTTTACCTCCCAAACTCTAATAATCCCAATTGTAGGGATGAGCACTGCTTTTCTGCTCGAGTTCCACTAACACCAGGGCCTCAGTGAAAACCTGGTGCAGTCTCACAATTAAGCCTGAGTGCCAGGTTTTGTTGTATGTGATCTTTTCTATTTTTCCGGCAAATAAGTGTATTTCCAAATCCTTGCGAACATTTGTTTGAACAAATCTGCCTGTTCCAGGGTCTGCTGCTGGAGTGCTGTGCAACGCTTGCTTAGGTGCTGCTTTCTTCCTAAGGCTCTTTGATCTCAATGACATCTACTGAAGGATTTATTTAATGGGGTCACAGCCACGTGGTTCCAGCTCTCTCTGTTCTCCTGGGCAGTAGCTTGGTTGTAGATTGTGGCTGGTTTGCACGTCCCAAGTGAGCCCCTTTCTGGTGTCCATGAGGCAAGAGGAGAGTAGCCCTGACCATCCAGCTTGGATGTAGCACATTCTGTGGAGTCTGTAAAGTTTATTCCCTGGAATCACAGATACAGAATTCCAGGTGGGATCTCATGAAAGGTGGAGTAGCAGAGGAGAATTAGATTCCCTGCTCTGCTGGCCATGCTGCTTTTGATCAGCCCAGGACAAACTGGTCTTTGCTTGTAGGGGGCTTCTGCACCTTCAGCGCTGCTTTTAAATAAGGTTTTTGGCTTAAGAACAGCTAAAAAGACTGGGGAGAGGGTCTAAATCCTTCAGTACAGCTGATCAAATTTTCTAAGTAATCTTCTTTTGATTATGCTTTTAATTTGTGACATTAAATGATGGCTCTGTGTTTCTGTTCGTAGAGAATTGTCTGCACATTCTGTAGTGCTGATCAAATAAACCTCAGGTGTCGTGTTGGAACGATGCTCCTGATGACAGAGGCTTGAATGCTGTTATGAGCCCTTGTGAATTCTCTGTTATATTTTGGTAGAAGCTGCTGTGGTACTATTGGGCACACTTGCTGTGAGTGGATTAGGAGAGATTTTGATGTTGAGTGTGTGAAGGATCTCCTGTACGTTTGTAACACACCAAAGAGAGTGTCAATACATTGCACAGGAAATTTTCTTCAGAAAATTATTTGATGTATTTGAGGCAGTGACCTCAGATTAAACTGCAGGAATTAAGAACAGGAGCAGGGTTGAACCAGTACAGAGTCTAAATGCCTCTCCCACAGCAGTGTAGGGACACATACATGGGGCTGCATGTTTTGCAAGTACTGCTTTAAATAATTGTTTTTCTGAAAGTAAAGCTGAAAGACTGTGTGTCTGAGAATCTGGAACTATTTAATTTGTGACATGAAGAAAACCTGAAGGTGTTTTAAATTACTTCAAAAGATTTAACATGGAATAAGCAAAGTAGCAGAAGAGAATTCTTCTCTGGGAGGAGCCCAAGGAAATCAATCGTGGGTTCCCTGTTCCCTGCCTACAATTTTATATTGTAAATATAAGTGTGGTGACAACCACAGAGGTACTGATAGAGTGGGTGCAGAGCCCAGTCTGTGCAACACCCCGAGCATAATGAGGATTTTCTTAGTGTAATTCCCCTCATTATTGTTATACCAGGTTGCCCTGATTTTTTCTGTCTAAAACTACTGCCATTCTGCATCTTTGCTAACTGGACTTCTGCACATTCCCGTGAGTCACAGTTGCAATGCACAACTCATGGATGAAGTACTTCAAGTGTTAAGAAACTGTATTTTAGGTTTAACAAAGCACAAATACATTTCTCACGACCACTCCTAGGAAGATGCAGTGCAGTTTAGTGGGCTTCACCAAAACTGTGAATATAGCTCAAGAGCTGGCTCAGCACCTTATGCAATATGAGCCTCTCACTGCAGTTCTACCGCTTTGCAATTTGCCTCCTTGTTATTTAAGTTCTTTCATATTGACCTCTTCCTTTTTTTGTAAATGCTAACAAGGCAATAATTGGTGCAGTCCTATCCAGGACCAAGTACTGATCTCTGTTTTTACTGTTGATTAACAGAGAAATGTAAAGCGGTTTATGAATATATTGAATACTTTATTCTTTGATTTTTGCGTTGTGTTACATTAAATTTTTTCCTATGTGGAGAGCTGTGAAAGTTCAGGTGTAGGATTGTCTGATGTAGTGGGATTGTACTGAGACACGGTCAGGACACTGAACACATGCAGCCTTCATCACAGATGGACCCTGGGTTCCTATTTGGGCACCCAAATATTTGTGAGGGGAAAAAAGATATTTCTTGGTGTCTCGGAATAATCAAGCCTTTTGGAATAATTAAACATAAGAACCCTCTGCAAATGCCCTCTTTTACCCCAAAATAACTGCTTGCTTTGAGCAGTAGCAGTGAATTTGGAGGATATGTAGGTTTTTTATTTTGAAAATGCAGGATTTCAAAACATGATTTAAATATGATATAGAGTGTGGAAAGAATAAACAGAGTCCAGACTTCTCTATCACAACTCTAGTGGTTAAACTATGAAAGGCCTCCTCTGTGATGAGCAAAACTGTTAAAGGGTGAAGTTGCAGGATGACGTGACTGGTTCAAGTCAGATATTCTGTGAATAAAAACTTCCCCTTAGGAGTTTTCCCTTCACTGGGAATTTTTCTGGCAGTCTCCAAACTGCTTAACAGCAAGGAATTTATTTGAAACTTTCAGATGGAGCGCTAATTTCAAGGTGCTCCCCCTGCCTCAAGGATGAAAATCCTGAAATCTTTGCCCTCGTGGCAGTTCCAGGGAACGCTGATTGTCTCAGCTCATCTGTTGGGCCCTGGTGGTTGAGTGGAGTGGGACAGAGAGCTCTGATCCAAAACTGAGCTGTTTCCTGGATTTGCCAATTTTCAACTAGTGTTCCCACAAGAAGAAATATGCTGGAATAAATTAAGATGGAACTTCTGGAATAAGTTAAATTTATGCATGAACTATTGTATTTGAGGTTGGATGAGGGGAAAGAATATGGCTTCAAAGTTCAATAATCTTTTTCCTTTATCCCTGAAGGCTTGCTCCACTGTTGAGGATTCCTTGGAGGCCACTAAAAAATGTCCTCATATGTATAAAGAAAAATGCTTTGTGGAGTCATAGCGGAGTATGAGAGGATCATGGACAGGAAAGCAAAGATCAGAAATGGAATCTACTTTTTTAAACCATGTAAGTTCCCTGCAGTGGGATGGGATGTGCTCATTAACATGTGTCATTGTGATGGTGAGTGCGTGATGAACTCTGAGGTTTCTTCTACCAGTTCCAAGCACTTTCTGTATATTGACATTTCTTAGCAGCTCTTCCCTGATTTTCCCTCTTGGCTATTTTCCTTTCAGTGAAAATATTTTTGGAGAGTTGTTGGTTTTTGGGCAATCGGCTTTTTGGTACAAACCAGGATTCCATTTTGTAACTTAGGTAATTAACTTATTCTTAGTAACTAACTGAAAACTAAACCAAATTTACTTTGGCTATGGCAGCAATTGCAATAGGAGAGCAAAGGCATGGATTGCAGAGCAAACCAAGTGGTGAGAGCTCAGGAGCAAAGCTGAGTGTGTGGAGCAAAATGATCAAGGACCTGCTGTGAGAAGAATGATGTGGCAGCACAAACCACCCAGCATCTCGTCCATGGCTGTAACTGCACTGAAAAAGAGTGGAGGTGAGCCAGGATTATTACTGGAGAGATGAGGGACAGAACAAGAAAAATGTCATCTTCTTTTAGTCTGTAACTGGCCATAGTAATTGGCCTAATAATGTTCTACAGTCCTAATTATGTGCAGCAGTTCTGGGCTCAATTTCATTTATTTATGTGCTGTAGAGACAAAGATAAGAGCGAAGCCATATGCATTTTGATAGATACCATATGACTCTGGTTCTCATCCCCCAAATTCTTCCCATTCCCCTCATCTTTTATAGGAGCAAGAAATAATAACAGATGTATTTCTTTCCATAGTATTAAATTTTGAGGTTTTAGCCCACTGATGTTCCATCCGCTTGTTACCGTGAACTATGGGAGTGGTGCATTTTCTTGACACTGTTTAGGATATTCTAAAAAGAGAGAGCAGCTAGGAAAAATTAATAATTGAAAAACATATAACACAAAGCAAAAGTGCTTCCCCTCCAAATCCCAAGATTGTGGATCTTGGGGCACTCCTGTGCCTGTGTGGGGGGTGCTGAGTGCTGGGCACGTTGTCAATAAAGATGTGACTCCAAGAGGGTGCAGGGAAGAGGATACACACACTGACTGTGGACCTGACTGCAGGAAGATTTACTTAATATGGGGCCTTCTGTGGTCCATTCAAACTGGTCATGGCATCATATATTCTAAATAAGTATCCCAATACCTGATGCTCAGTCTTGTATCTGTTAGTCCGTAAGAAGTAGTAATAAAATGCATGGAAGTCCCAGTCTCGGGGAAATAAATTAAAATTAAGTATTCAGTGTGGGAACTGGCCTGGTATGAGAATTTTGGCCTCTCTGCTTGCAACTCCTTTTAGGATTCTGTTTATTCTCTTATCTTTGGGCAAGGACTGGCTGAAATCAAAGACAAATTAGCAGGAGGGTCACAATCCCATCCTTTTGAACCAGAAAGGCAGAGTTTAGCCACTCAGATTTTGCTACAGGCTTTGCTGTGCAGCATGGGGTAAATCACTGGCCTCAGCCTGGTCAAAGACTCATCAAGTTTCATCAAGTTCTCTCCATCCCCTTTGGTCAGACCCTGCTCAGACAAAGCCAAACTGACACAGGAAATTATTTACTGGTTTACCAAATAATTGACATTACAATAATGTCAGGGGAAAAAGATGTTTTTTCACCTGAGCTGGCTTTGTGAATTCTGACTTTCTAACTCACAATTGATCAAGGATTTATCCTCCTTGAGCCACTGTCTGTGACACTGTGTTGGAACAGGAAAACACATCTGCAGGCATTCCAGCACCACTGTTTGTAGGGCAGGCAAATGCAAAGAGGATTCCATAGCTTTGCTGTGCTGATATTTGCACACTCTGCACACATTTTGAGTGCTTTGGGAAGCTGGAACATAACTGGTCAGTGAGAGTTTGCAGCCTTTGAAAAGTAACTTCAACTTTTATAATTTTATTAAAATGTTAATACTTATAATTATCATCTGCACATGGAAAATGACTCTAATTGATAACAGGGATGTGCCAGGAATTTCTGTAGGTGAGGATCTGCTGAGCCATTTCTAGTGTTTAAAAATATACTTAAAAATAAAACTACTTTGTGAGCTACTTGCTAACATAAAAAAATCATAGAGAGTAGCTAGCTCTACCAATAAGCAGACAAAATTTGATTGCTGATATTTTTTAAAAACAGTGAAGTAAAAGGAGTTTTTTGTCATTTTTTGGGGAAAAAATAGCATGTCATTGGATACTTCTGTATATTAGTTATGATCATAGGTTTTCTTTAACCATTTTTATACACATAATGTATCAATTGTTAAAGAAAACATTGTACCCAATAATACAATATATATGTATATAATTTATATAATAATATATGGTTTTCCTATATAAAAATTAAAGTGAAGCATCTTTCCAAAACTGAAATAATCTGTAGCAGAGTAAAGAAAATGGAGTTTCCTGAAAGGCTCCAGCCCTGGAGCACAGCAGGGCTGTGGCTGCAGCCCAGGGCACTGTGACCAGGCCCTCAGGCTCCTGGTCAGCTCTGGGTTCCCATCCTGGTGCTGGGTTTGTACAACTGCAGAGCTTTCCCCACAGCCAGGATCTAATCCAGAGCCCAGGAAATCACTGACAGTGCTGGGCACTGCTGTCTCCTCTGGGATGTTACCCACCCCAGGACTGGATTTCAGTGTTCACCCTTCTCTCTGGCTGTCTTCCCAGGCATGTGAAATGGAATTTTGTCTGATTTAGGACTGCTGAGCACCGGGGGATTTCTCTCTGTTCCAGCCAAGAACATTTTGTGGGCCTGCTGAAATCACTCTCTATTGGCAGCCTGATTTACAATTTATTTTCTTCCAAAACACTAATCCTGAGTTAGGAAGGGCTGGAGGAATATAACATCTAGGAGCACATTGCCAACACCACTGATGTTTAATGACACTGCCTTTGGAATTTCTTTTTAGCTCACTTTTTCCTGTCACTGTCTTAGAGCAAAAAAAAGCACGTAACCATTCCTTTGTTTGAGGCAGAGCCACTGACAGAACCAAATAAATACGTGAACCACAGGCATTGGGACTGCTGGGAGTGCCCACTGCAGGGTAAAAGGGTCAGTGGAAATCATTCTGAAAAGTGGAAATCTGCTGAAGAGTTGCAGTGAGATGTCGGTGCCCACCCATCCTGTGACTGGGAGAAGCTGGCAGGCTTTCCTCCTTCTCATTAAGCAGCAGTAGTGCTGTGGAGGAGCAGGGGATGAATTGGGGCAGTGAAAGCATTTACTGCAGGGAAACTTCCAGTGGTTGCCTGAGAAGTGTTGGTTCAGCTTACAGGACAATGATTTCACCTCAGCAGCCTCAGAACACTGAGCTGCTTCAGGGGTTAAAAGGCAAAGCCCCCAAAACCTGCAGAAATAGTTAAGACATTTTGTCTGCAGACCACCTAGCCAGGGTAATTTTGAGGAGACAATTGTTTCAGTAAGGACAGCTGTGGGTTTGAACATTTGTCTGAGACTTGTTTCTGATCTCTAGCATTTGCAACAAATCAGTTTGGATTTTTTAAGTGTTTTAAGAGAGTGCTTTTTCGTAACATCTGCTAAGATACCACCCATGCATTAATAAGCTTTGCAGAGCTGTGGGGATGTAGATCTCTAGGATATGTTTCCAGTTGCCAAACTCTGGATTATGGAAATCATTGTCAAAGTGGGGAGTTGTGTGAGTTCATTAAGAGTTGAATTTTCAGCGGAAGTCAAAGGGGATTCAGGCTTTTAGTAATCTGAAGCTCATTCTTGTTAATTCCCCATCAGTAGCTAGAAGTTTCAGAAGATCATAAGTACTAGGCACCTGGCTCATTGCTAAAGTCTTTTTGTGTTAAATGAGATCTGTAAAATTCCCAGTTCAGTAAAATTTTGAAGTACATACTGCAGTCAATCCTGTTAAATCCAGCAATTAAGTCAATGCCGGCGAGTTCTGAGCATACACCTAAAACTAAAACACACCCTTACCTTCTTTGAGAGAGAAGTGCTTCATTCTTAAAAGTTTTCATGTGGCTCAAGAGCAGAGCTGTGGTCTGCATTATTTTATCCAAACTTGTTTGGTCTCCTCCATATGCTGCTCCCGTCTCTCAGGAAAGCTGTCCATCCTCCCAGCAGAGGTTGTGTTATCATCTGGTTCTGCATAAAAGTCAGGAAACCACATCAGTGCTTTGTTTGGCATAAATGCTGAAAGGAAGAAAGCCAGGAACTGGCTCTGAGCAGAAATGGGAGGGCTTTAATGATGCTCTTGAGCATCCCATGAGCAGGCTTGTTCGAGTTACTGAAATGCTAAACTTGGAAGGCAGTAACAGAGGTACCACAATAATTGTAACCCGTGGCAGGAGGCCCATCCATTTGCCAATAAAATTAATGCCAAAAAACTTAACTTATATGTAGTGAATTACAAATTCAGCCAGAAATGCAACTCCTGACCATCCCAGTAGTACTCTGGATTCTTCCACTGAATGTGGATCAAAGCTCAGCTCTCACATGGTGGTGCTGCCCTTCAATTCTGTGGTTTAGTCTGTGTTAAAGTAGGAACACAGCTGAAAAGCTGTTGAAATTCTGCCTTCCCCTGAATTATTTGCTGTCCTGAATTTTTTAAAATGAATGTTTCAGTGTATCAGCGTTCCCTCAGATTAAATGCTGCCTCCAGGCTTCTTGGCTTTTATGGTCTGGGTGCTGCATTGTGTCCCTGAGCCATTTTTGTTCCTTGGCAGCGAGGCTGCTCCTTCACTCACCTTGTCTGCTAGCAGAGGTCTTGCCTGATCCTGTGGGAGCCAGCATGAAAACCTCTGATTTTGAGTATTTTAATGTGTTACAAAGTACAATAAATGATAGAAATCTCACCTAAAGAAAGGAGAGTGAAGGATGAACCGTAAAGTCAGCCTCTTAATCTTCTAATCTAATTTTATCACAGCTGTAATGGGGGCAATTTCAGTTAAAAGGCTCTTATCAGACAACAGTTACTGTAGGTTACAGCTGCATAGGAAACAGTCTTGGTCAAAGGCAAATCAGGAATTGCTCTGAAAAAGTGATCATTTGCACAAGGCTGCCTTCCACTTAAAATGACCAGACTTTAGTCTAATGGGCAATGAAGAAAATGAATTCACAAATGTTGCTGCACTATTAACTGATGTTTTTGAAAAGAGCAAAAATATTTTCTGGAGGATTTATGGAAATAAATTTCATTAATCATATTTCAGAACCAGGCATATTTAAAGAGGCAAATTCTCCCCTTACCCTTCAAACCCTGAAACTTGGGTGGAACTGACGTTTTGTATTGAATCTCTACGATACATCTCTGTGCAGCACAGCCAAGAATCAGCTCAGGTTTTGTCTGATCTCCTGCTGTACTGCAGATACATCTGGCAGTGGGATTTTATTGCTGACCAAGCCTTAAGCATTTACATCATTTTAACAGGACCACTTGAGCACTCAAAGAAGTATAGCTCATTGTATTTGTTGCAATTAGCTACCTTCTTTCTCTGTTTTGCAAAGAAGAATAAAGAAAACATGGAGCGATTCAAGGTCATGGACCATTTGTCCCTGCTTTCTGTAGCACTCTGAAAATATTTATTTGGATATCTTTGGCTAGGGATTGTAGAGGAGCTAAAAAGTTGGGCCTCTGCTGAAGCATGCACTGAAATGCTGAGTGCTGAAGTCCCTAAGAGGCTCTGGAAGTCTGAACACTGTGAAACTGTTCTAAATGTTGTTTTTGATACAGCCAGAGTGATATGAAGGATTGGCTTTACCTCTGAGCAGACAGAAACTGAGCTTGGTGAGAGATTTAAGCACTGTTGATAATACACTGCCTGTCTTAAGGCACTCCTTATAAAGGGACACACATAGATTTTAGCTTGGTAGTCACATGGTGCCCACAAGCTTTAGGAAATTATTTCTGAATGTCATATTCAGCAAGTTCTTTTTACCGTGCTGGGGCTCAAATTACCAGCCATTGTTGTAGTCCAATAGTCTGAACAATTGAATGTGCTTTAAAATAACTTTAAAAATGTATAAATATAATTTTCTGAGCTCTCTTGCATGACAAGTTTCATTCTGGAGTGAATTTTTACTGCCGAGTTATAAACCCCTGGAGTTGCAGTTTCTAATAAAAATGCTGCCAGACCCATAATGATAACAGCACAGTAGTGCTGCTGTAATAAAGAGAAAAAGGGAATCATCAGACTTGCTGCTTAAATTATTTTTTTTTATATAGTAGGCCTGTGAGAGAGGATCCAATGCTGATGATATTCATGGAGTACTACTGAGAGCTATAAAATTGTTGACAAATATATGGTCCTTCTACAGAATACCAAAAAATGAGATATTTTTCATTTGGCAGTTCAAGAGTTGCTGGTGACAAAAGAGCCAGTGAACATTAAGTCTTGAAATTATTTATTATGAACACCACATCTCACAAAAAAAAAAAAAAAAAATTAAAAAAAAAAGTAGAAGCAATATTAGAAAGCATCTGAGTGGAAAAACTGATTATTTTGTTATTCAGCGTGTGCGTTTCAGGACATTTTTTATGTTAGTTATCTGCAGCACTGCACACTGTTCAGAGAAACTGCTTTTTCTGTGTTGAAAAGTTGCTTGCAGGGCACGATGCTAATCTGATGGAAGTGAGTTGAAATGGTGTTTGTTAGGCTTAGGCAGATGCGTTGAGGTTATTTTGATCCCTTCAGGATTTCTGGGTTTAGGACTGCCCAGAACCTCCCAGGATGTGGGAGGCAGCAGGGGAGAGGCAGCTGCCGCTCCCAGGGAAGGCAGAGAGGGGTGGCGAGCCCCAGTGCTGCCAGCCTCCCTCACACGTGAGCAGCACTCCTGCAGGGATGCAGAGCTGCTTCCTTGCTCTGGCTGGCTTGTGCCCTTTGGGGCTGCTGGCCACGGGCTGAGGCAAGAAGAGAGGTTTGGGGCTGGCACCGCTGAGAGCGTTTGCATGCAAAGTGTTCCAGGAAGAGCAGCTCTGGCCCCTGCAGAGGCTCAGTGGGGAGGCAGAGTGTCCTAGGGGAAAGGTTGGTGGGATGTCAGCCACTCCAAACTGCCTTCCCAGTGCTCCCAGCACTCCATCTCTGCCCTTTGTGGGGGCTGCAGGTGAGTGCCAGCAGCTGCTCGGGGGCTGCAGCTCTGGGTGCCCCCTCTCCTCTGCAGGGCCAAGGTCTGCGTTTCCAAAGGGGCAGTCAAGGGGGGTGTGATGAAATCGGGGTAGTGCTGATGCCTGGGAAGGCTGACCTGCAAACAGAGATTGGGTAGAATAAAAAGATAAAAAGAGATTTATTGAAAGGATCCGGTTTGGGCGGTGCAGGAACCCTGACGGGGCTGCACCCAAGTCAAACCTACAAATGGGCACAAAATGGATCCCCGCGCATGAGGCTTCACACTTTGATAGGTTTTGGTCCATCAGCAAATTGGAGTTAATTACCAGTTACAGCTTCATGTTATGAAGCTCCATCCTCCTTGTTTGCTCTCTTTCTTCACTGTTGTTTACACTCTTGGGCCTAAAATTTTTCCTCAGTCCTAAGCTAGAAAGGAATTGTTTTGTCTCCCTACTGTGTGCAGAGAGCTTCCCAACCCTTAACATGAAGCCCAGAACTACACATTAAACCAGCACACAATCTGAATAATATAAAAGCTAAAACTGAAGGCATCAGTGCTGTAGGCACTTCAGAAGAAGGCAACTGGTGGGGTGTGGGTGCGAGGAGGCCGCAGGAGTGTCTCAAAGGACACACAGGAGCAGTAGAAGGCCCTGCAGTCACAGCCTGGAGGGCAGCTCCTGGCTGTGAAGCTCTTTCTGTACCCTTCAAAGTGAGCTACAGCACTCAGATTTCATTTGGTGCCAGGTTTCTCAAAGCCCGTCACAAACAGGGCACAGGTTGCTCAGATCTTGCTGTTTGGGAAATGGATAGAAGGTAGAACACTGCTTTAACTATTGAAATGACCTCCTAAAAGCTGGCTTGGGAAGCAAACCTGCTATTTCTAGAATGTAGCTGCTCAGTGATGATGCAAACATGGCCAGCTTTGTCTGAAATAAGGGCAGAGCATCTTTTGGGGGGCTTATTTTTGAATGCTTCAAAATCAACCTGACATAACACTTGTACATTTTGGGTTTGGTTTTCTTTTTTTTCATTTTGCCATTTGTTGTGGATACCTGAACAACAGAATTGTATGACCAGACCTGTTCTTTTTGTCTGCCTAGGCACATCTTCATGTCTGAGCCACATAGAATCTGGATGCCTTACAGGCATTTGAAGTCAAAATTTGTTGTCCCCTCTAGCTGCTTCTGGCCTTAAAAGATTATTGGCATTATTGAGTGTTTCTTCTTAGGTATTTTCTGCATGCAGCAGCACTGTCCAAGAAATGCATTCAGGCAGGTAATGACCTATTGTACTGCCACAGCTTTTTATAAACTCCCAGAATCAAATACTTGTTTGGAGGTCCTGCTTCCTATGATAATGCCCAGTCTGTCTTCAGATTCTCTGTCTGCAGGGTACCAGAAGTACTCTGAACAAATCTGCTAAAAAAATGTTGAAGCAAGTGCTCCGTGCTTGTGGAGATTGGGTGGATATTGGTTTCCAGCCAGGCCAGTAGCTGAAAGGCTTTATTAATGTTCAGAGTAGGTGGTTTCCTGCAATGAAAATAAATAGCAGGTTACTTAATGAGCAAAATAAACCTTATTTTAATTACAACAGCTCTGCCTGCCAACATGCTTTAAGTATAATTATTTTTAGTTTAAATACTCTCCCTGGGTACGCCAGGTCCATTTCCTTCTCTGTCTTATTCCATTGCTTGACTTAGATCTAATATACCACAGAACTTGTGGGAGTGTTGTTGGATACAAAATGAGTGAGTTGTGAGGAGACCACAGAGCTGTGAATGTGAGGGCAGAGCTGAGCAGAGCTGTTGGCTGAGGGCACACACCAGGCCTGGACCTTAAATACAGAGCAGCATTGTATCCAAGTGTTCTGGAACAGAGACTCTGGAACCTGAACATTTTTGTACATTATAGAAATCTGAATTTAATGCCTGCTATTGAACTCAATCTATTCATATATTTATTTGATGCATTAACTCTGAGTAATTTCCTAGGAAAGGGAAAAAAATAAGGCTTTGAAGTCAAGGCTAAATCTTTGACAAAGGTGTCCTGGAAAAGGGGGACACTTTACAGAGCACCTTCAAGCCCATTATACATGTACATAAAGTAAAGTGGTTTGGGTGGGGATTTTATGTTGGAATCTTTATTATAGCACACACTCATTTGGCAATTGGCAATGCCATTAACAACTCTACCAATGGGTTTGATATTAGTAATGAGTCTAAAGGGATATTGGAATCTTGCTATGTCTTGGTGTTCTCTAAGGACTGCTGGAATACATTTCTGTTGAAATGCCCCTGAGATTTATTTCCTCTCTGGCTCAATTGTCAAATGTACACATGTGGCAGCACATTGGGGAGCCTGAGATGGAACATCCATTTCTGGGCAGCTCAGAGGCTGGAAGCTCATTCCATCCATCATCACCCTGGAACAAAGACACAAGGCCAGTGTAAAAAGAATGATCAGCCATGTTTGCTCAAAGAATGGAAAAAACTGTCATAGGTTACAATGTAACATATTCCAGAAGGTCTGTATTCTATCTCCATCTTCATGAACTGTTAAAACCAGGAGGGGCAGTGTTTTCCTTACCTCCTCCCCCGGACCATCTCCTGTTAATGGGCCATTAACACCTTGCCCCATGAGTCACAGATAACTCCCTCCGGGAGCCCTTTGTGTTTAATGGGCCATTAAGGACCCACCACATGACTCATTAATGACATCAGCCCATTGTGAGAAGCTCCGCTCAGGGGGAGGAGCCAAGCATTCCCACCGGGATATAATCTGGGAGTTCGGACAGAACAGCCATCTGCCTTCTACTGGATTCCCAGAGGAGCAGCCTTCTCTCCCACTGGATTCCCAGAGGAAGGACCAGACCCTTCAACNTCCTCATATTTTTTGCCTGAGAGCCCCTTTGAATAATTTGGAGGGAGGGGGTTTGCATTTTCTATTCCAAGAGAAGCTCCTGCCTTCCTTGGCAGGCACCTGTCTTTCAAAACCAAGACAAAAACAAATATAGAGAAAAAGGAAAACCTGGTGAGAAGCAGCCCTGGACTACCTGAACTCACATCTAGCCACGTGCCCCGTCCCCTCTCGGCAGAAGAATGTTCTGAGTTTGTGTCACTCCAAGGACAGGCCCAGGGGAGCAGGGGGCATTCTGGGCACTGCCACAGCATCAACACTGACCCACACAGCTCAGTGTGAGTCTCCAGCCTTGAAGCCTGAAGGTGTCCCTCCTTCTGTGTTGAAGGAGGAAGACTTGAGGGGTCTCATCATCCATCTGGGCTGCCTGCACAAGTGTTGATGCCTGACATCCTGAAATGGGCAATCTGAGACAATTCACCTTAGCACACTGCTCCTCATAAGTGATGCATTTTCAACCCACTGGAAATTCTCATGCAGCGATTTTTCTCCTCCTGAAGTTCATTAGTGGTAGAACTATCTGTGGAAACTTACACTTCAATTCATACCAAGTTCCAGAGGAAGGCAGCTCCATCTCATGCCTGGCTTGCAGCCAGACAAATGACAAGGAAACTGCTTCCCTCTGCAGAGGAGCCTTTAATGGCATGAGCACACACAGGCACTTCAAAGTTCAGGGAGATGATGCAATTTAACACAAACCCTTAACCACTGCTTAAGTCCTGAAATCTTGCACTTCTCTAGCTTTAATTGTAGCAATTACATAGGTGATGAAATGGGGGGGAAATCATCAGTTTTTCATGAGAAGGTAACATCAGATGCATATATGCACTCTGCTCAGCAAATTCCTCTGAAAATTATCTCTGAAGCACTGCTACATGTGGAACTCTCTTGTTCTGTTGCAGGACTTAGATCTAATATAGCACCAAAATTCATTCCAGGCTGCCCTCGGAGGTAGAGATATGCACAGTATTTCAATTTGAGAGCACAACAAGTGAGAAACCAGCTAATTAAAAGCAAAAGTAGATGCTCACCATGTGTTTACAATTGAGACTGCAAATGGGGAAGAGTATTTCAAGGTCAAACTCTGATCAGTCATACTGAGCTTGACTGTGTGAGAACAGCAGCTGTGTATCAGGGAGGGGGATTGCCAGCTGGGGCCTTAGGGAGTTAATGTGGAAAATCAGAGGTAGCTGATAGGCCAATTTCTGGGGGTTTATTTTCCCTCTGGATTTCAATTCTGCAGCTCTTGACTCACCTGAATAGTAGAAGGAGATGGTGTGTTCTGGCTCAAACACCAAATAACTTTCTTTGGACCTGCCTGATGTGCCTGAGCATGACCTTGAACCCACCAGCCAAGTTCAGTTCCCCAGTTAGGGAAGTAAGAATGTTCTTCTCGCTTCCCTAACTGCTAATAAAGTGCAGGAAGGAGCCATGTCCATTTTCCTGGCCCGTGGTGCAGACTGCCTGCTGTCCAACACGCAGTGTAGATCTCCTGTTCTAGCAGAATATGGGTATCCAAGGAGTACTTCCAGCAGTGGCCAAGTATTCAACAGTATCAGTTTTTCTAGAAAATTACTTTTAGGGGAAGGCGACAACTCCAGCTTTGTTTTTTTTTCTGCCAGTCTGATTTCTCACAAGAAGTTTAAGCCAAAGTTAAAGTCATCTCATCCTGATTGCTGGGAGGAAGGTTATAACCTGCACTCAGTGGATGTTTCATTTATTACAGTGAATTTCACATTTAGTACATTGAATTTCATCTGTCAGTTTTTTAGCCCAGTCAAGTCTGCTCTGCAGTGTTATTCCACAGTTGTGCAAGAAGACATCTTATTTACCATCTGGAGCAACTTAGTGTGAGCAAACTGTGTTGCTCACATTCCTTTGTAGAACTTCTATAAAATTTTGAAGGACCTGGACATATCAGTCTCAGTCCTTTTGGAGAACTCCTGGTGGTGTCCCTGCTGCAAAAAAAAACTGGTTCCTGCTCAGTTTTCTGTCTCTTGGGCAATTATTTATCCATGTGAGACCCTTGCTTCTGATTATATGGCTGCTTAATTTCCTTAAAGCCGCTGCTAGGTGCTGTGCTTTTGGAAAGTCGAAGTGTACTGTAGGAACTTGATTTCACTTTTCTTCTTGACCTGTTTAGGGAATTTCAGTAGGATTGCAAACCTTGACTTCCATCTATGAAGCTGTTTGTTTTTTCCCCAAATGCTGCACTTATATGTATGTACCAAAATTATTTCTTTACTCTGAATCTATTTGCCTTGGAGAGTTATTGGGTTTACTAGCCCCCAGTTTCCTTGATTTTTCCAGGAATTATGTCTCCACTTCCAGCACCAAGATGATTTTGATTAAGAGGCTACATATCACAACTCAAAGTCAGAAACCTTTCATTCTTAGTTCTTTCAGAACTCCTGCCTTAAATCCTCTTCTCCAGTGTTGGTTTTGCCTTCGTCTGCCTTTATAATATCTTTTACTCATAATTCAATCTCAGAACCATCCTGAGGTGGACTAAAACCTGGTCCTCGCCTTGAAGCTGAGATGTTGCACTGCAGAAATGAAACATTCACATCTCTCTGCAGGTGTGAGAGGGGCCAGGGTAGAACCTCACTTTGTGTGAGCAGATGCTCAGAATAAACAGCTCAGCCTTTGATGACCTCCTATTAATTGTAACTTGTGGCAGCCAAGATCACATTTCAACCCATAATTTCAGGTGAGTAAAAAAATTTGCCAACATTAAATCACTTCATAGAGCAGATAGAGACTTAATTTACATCTCTGCTGCTTTCATAACAGGATATTCCGCTGGGACAAAAAGATATTGAGTCTCATTGAATCTTTCATGTGTGGACAGTGTTTAAATAATTGATAAATCCTATCCTTTGTTGTAGACTTACTATTTTCTTCTGTGTTTTTGTACCTTCCATTGAAGGAAGCAACATTAATCAGAAGTTAAAAGTTTAAGTTATCTCTTCCTAAAGGCTCAAGGGAAATGAAAACAGACTGATAACTTCTTAGCAGCTGAGGAAGAATTCCCTGAACACTGTGACATGACAAATTACTGGATCTCTGCCATATGGGGAGGGAGAACATTCCTGGATAGGGATCACCGGTGCACGGAAGAGAAGGATGACATATTCCTCCTTTATAATTATCAAAAAAGGCAGATGAGGAGGCACAATTATGCCATGCCCATAAAAAATTTGCACAGGAGAAACTGAATCCTGAAAGTTCTGTTACCAGTACCAAAGGAAGAAGCAAATAGGATGAGGGAAGTTGCCTGTAATCTAATGAAAGGGGTGGGGGGAAAGTATTCAACAAACACATGGAGATGTGTTGAATTTACTCCACTAAAACATGCATCTTTCAGAGAGTTTTTGGTAAGCATTTTTCTTTGCACATGGAACTCTTCATCCTTCTTATTAACATCCTAACATGGGAGAAGTAACTCCACCTGCTGAGAGGGGGTTTCCCTCATTCCCCTGCTCTCAGCTCTTCTAGGACGACACCAGGGAGTTTTGTGGGTAAAGTATGAAGAGACGTGACCAAAATTTGTGCCATCAAAACTCCTTAGCAGGAGACTGGGGTTTTAAGGAAGTGATTTAGCGGCCACAGGTACAGAGAGCAGCTTTGCTGGGGTGCTTGCAGGGCAGGAGATGCTGTGTCAGCAGAGCACATATTAGGAGGTAAAATGTTCCTTATGCTCTTCTGCATAGAGAATGGCAGATAAAAAAGACCTCTACAAAGGTGCTAAAGAGGAGTATGGGATCCTCATGATTTCATCCATGAGTATTTAAGTCAGTGCTTCACGGCAGGAAAAGAAATCACCTTGAGAAGAGATAAATTGTGCTGTACTAAACCCCCTGCCCACGGGGAGAGCCAGGAGCTCTCTTGGCTTCGCTGACCCATTTCAAGTCAAAATTGTTCCTCGGTTGTTTGAAACAACCTAGAGGAAGCAAAATTTGGATTAAATGTTGAATAAATTGTCAAATGTATTGATTTGTTTGGCCTTAGTTTGGGGCTTTCACAGGCCCAGGGGCAGGGCTTAGGACCTCTGAGGAGTTCAGGGTCCTTGCTGCAGATGCTTGTATGTGGTTTGGCTTTATCTAGTCTGAAAGATAAAAGGCAGGGGCTGTGGTGCAGGGAGGGCATGGTACCTATGGCACATTTTGTCTGTTGTTTTGGTGAAGAGATCCTGGTCTAGGGGTTTTCCTCTAGCTGAGAAATCAGCTTATTTGCTGTTAAAAATCCCTGAAGTGACAGTGCAGCCTCATGTCCACTGAATTCTCAAGTGACACTTTTTGAGTTGCTCTAGAGGAGGAGGATATGCAGAGGTATTGTTGCAATGTTTCCTCCAGGAAACACTCAGGCTAGTTAAACAGAAATCAGATTTTCAAGCTGTACCTGACCAAAATCACTCTAGTGCAGTTATTCCCATATGGATTCTGTGTTCCAGGTTTTTGGGTGATTTCATGCATGCAGGAGAAAACTGCTGTTTGCAACTTCTGCACAGCTATTGAAATATCCAAGAGTAATCTCCTCTGGTTCTACAGATTTATGGGCCCCTTATTTGAATGGCCAATCCTGCATTCTGCACACCTTGAAGAAATTTATTCCTCTACCCCATCAAGTCTGTTTTCTTTGGGCAGTTGTGTGCAATATTCATAAGTGTTTGTGGCAGCGGAGAGAGAAGCACATATCACACTGAAGGTTGGAAGTAATGATCTTGCAAAAGTTAGCCCAAATTATCTTGCAAACCCTATCTATTTGAGTGCCATGTTGAGCAATGTCCCTTTGAATGCATAGTGAAAGTTTGACCATTATATTTTAAGCAGAATTACTAAAAAGATAAAGAGCTGTATAACATTGAACTTGTGAATTGGCTATGATAATGTCTGCAGTTAAAGGTATTGGGTTTGCTCTTAGGAAGACCTATATATATTTCTTGTATTTGTTTCTGATCGCGTGTATATGATCTTCCTACGAGGTGTAGGAAGAGATAAAGCTTAAGGCTTTGTGGCTGGGACAAAGACACATTTTTGGAAGAGCCCACAGCAAGGCCCAACTATGATCTGTCACTACTGGACAAAGCCAGGTGCAAAAAAATACAGATGATTACACATCCTGCACTGTTTTGTCCTTCTAGGCCCCCTTCAGATGGAAGACTATCTTTCTGTATGTGTGAGTGTGACAACAGAGTGGACTGGAATTTGGTCAGAGCTGTCTAAATGCTAGTGTAGTTGGGGGAACATTTGCTAAAAGGTGCCTGGCAGATATTTTCCTTCAAATGAAAGAAAGTATCCTGGTTATACTTAATCCAAGTAATTGTTGGGTTTAGATCCTTATTTTATCAGCTTTGTTGTTTGGGATCCATGTAAGTTAATGGCTCCTTTTTTCTTCAGTATATTAAACCTCTGTAATTCCCTCTTGTAGCTGGTTTGCCAGGCACTCATCAGCCTCACGCACAGGCAGTCCCCAAGGTGTACTGTATTGCACGCCATTCTTCTTGTTTGACACTTGCTCTCATCAGCATTTAAAACTCTGATATGATGGTAATTAAGCCCTGGATACTCTCCAGCTCTTTTTTAGTGGCTTAATCATACTTTGTGCTTTTGATGAAACTCAGTGTTGAATACCAACATCCGTGCTGATTGCTCACAAGCTGTAAAGACAAGGGCAAGCCTTTCTAAGCCATTCCCACCTTATAGAATTTTCCATCTTCCCCTGTATTGTGAAGAAATAGCATCACCTAATTCTTTGTGCGTTGAGTTTTCCTTCAGCCATCATTCTGCTGCACACAGAGCTGAAGAGAAAAGCTCAGGGGGCTCTGTTATCTAAACATCTCAAATGAGACAATTTGAAGCTGCATGAATCTGAAGTTACAGTGCACTTCTCTCCAGCTGCCTATGAATAGCCTTTCTGCCAGTAGGGAATTTGATTCTATCTCTAACGATTTTATTCATATGCTTAATAATGTTGGACAGTTTGAATACATGGACTTTTCAGTCCTGCCAGCAGATAGTGTTTCTTTGCTAGGTTTCATTTGGACACTGACAACAGAGGGCAGAAAGCAAAGATGCCTTCCCTGCAAATCTCAATTCTGGGGCAGATCCAGCCTTGCCATGAGGAGATATAATCTCCTCAGACATCTCAGAATTTGGAAGTTCATTATACACAGTGTGAGATGTGTAGGAGACTGATATAATGCCTCCCCCTCTTCTTTCAGTGCTTTGTAAAGAATAGTTTTCCCTTTGAAAGTTATATAATTAGCCAAAATAGCAAACAGCGAGTTAGCAGTGCCAGCTTAGAGTGTGACAGTGCAAGTAAAAGCAATTTGGGGTGAACTGCATTGCAGATGAATCAGCCTTTTCTTTTTTCACTCTGCATGACTTTTGCTGAATGAAATGCTTCTCTGGGGACAGAAGAGTGGAGGGGCTCTTTGGGTAATTCATTAATGTTGCAGTCACAGAGTCCTTAGCAAGGCCTCCGTGGAGAGAAAATGCATAGTCATGCTCACCAAGACCCTCTGTTATCTCCCTGTAACACTATTGCCTACATTCCAGAAGCCCTAAAACCATAGGTTTTCTCACCCTGACCCCAAACCGCTTTACATTAATATTTATTAATGAATAAAAATCACAAAATCCAGGATATCTAGAGCAGCTAGGGTGAGGAATGTCAAATCCACCAGGTGTACCAAAAACCTCACTCTAAACAGAGCACCACCATCAGAGACTTTTGCCATGATGGCACAGTTGGTGAGCTTTAAACAAACACAGTATTAGTAGTGCTGTGGCATTCCCTGGGGTAACTCAGTTTAAGCCTGTATCTGCAGTCTTTTAAGGTTCTTTATGTGTGTGTGATATGCACACAGACACGTGCACTCAAGTTCTCTCCTTCCGAATCAGCAACATTCATTAGTGTTTCAGCTCTTTTGCTAAATGAGCTGTCTCATCTCTATGTGTGCCCATCCATCAGGGTACAGTGTATCTGTTTTGCATAGTTTAGATTCTCCCTTTCAAAGTTAAACAAAATTCCAAGTGAATCTTTTTTGTTATGCTCTGAAAACAGTCAGAGCTCACAGTTACACCTCCATCCTCTTTACAGTGTTGGTATCTAAACTGTGTATTTCAAAAGTAAAGACTTTCAGCTCTGGATGTTCAAATATTATGATTTTTTTTTTTAACAAAAAGCGTGAGGAAGGTTCTGTTCCCAGTTTAATGTCCCTTTCCAGATGTGCCAGACAGGTTGAGCTTAGAGGGCTCCCTCCCACCCATGGCTCTGTCAGGCTATAGAATGTTACAAATGCAGGACCAGAACATGTATCAATCTGTTAACAGCAAAAGAGGATTAAACCTCCTGTATTTAATAAGAGAAAAATCAGCTCCTCCTATGTGTAGCTGCTGCTAGAAAAGCATTTTCCCTTCAATCCTGATTCAAATAACGGGTCTTCTAACACAAGATAGCATCTCCTTGCTGAGGCTGTAATTACTGTTGTAGCCTCTCCTGACCCCAGAAGCTAATAAAAAAAAGTCTGGGGAGAGATGTTTTCTGTCAGCTGTTCCACTTAAGATGAGAAACTGGTGAGTTAAGCATGACTTTGATTCAGTCCTATGTATTTATGAAGAATTTACAAAGGCCTGTGTCCCTGAACACAGCAGGACACAGGAAAGCTCACTTAAAAGCTGTCCTCTTTGGCTTTTCCTTGGGCCATGTTGTTAGTGCTTGCTTGCTGTCCAAGGCTTTCTCTCTTCTGGCTTTTCAGTGTACAGTTTTGCTTTCCTTCCTTTTTTGATGATTTCCACTGATCAATGCCTTGTCCTCTGAGTGTACATCCTGACACCCTTGCGAAGCTCTCCATGGAATAATTAATTCTGTTTGCTAGGGGATTCTAACAGTTTCCTTGCTCTTTTTTTTGCCTCTCTTCTCTCTGGGCTGTAGTGTGTGTCATCAGGTTTGTACCACCAAGGAGAGAGGTGTGTCTGCCCTGTGTTGGTGCCTGAGCCTCAGAGGTTCCTCTGCTGCCTGGCATTTATGTGCAGGGCAACGGGGAACTCACCCTGCATTTGGTGTGGGCAGAGGGCACACAGGAGATCACTGAGGGTACAAAGGAGATTGGGTGGATTCTGGGGAAAGCTCCTTGCCCATATAAGTGGCAACTGGCAGAAAGCTAGAAATGTTTTGTCTGAAAATATATAATATGCAGAGCTGGCAGTTCTGAGTCGAGGCTTTTCCTCCCAGACTGGCAGGTACATCTGTCCAAGTCAAGGAACTGCAGTAACCAAATCACGAGCCTTATGGTGAGGGAGACTCTGGTAGGTGGAAGAGTTTCTGGCTGTGTGGCCGGTGAGCTTCAACTGGCCCCTGACCACCTCAGGCAGCGAGGTAAACCAGACTGGCTTTGGAAAGAGACCAGTTAGTGACCCTGACAGTCAGTTTGTGATGTTTGTTTGTACAGCTCTGTTTCAGCCCGAGTCCCACAGCTTTTCTTCTCAAGCACTGGGTACCTTCTCGTAATCCTAAGAGTAGCCCTGAATATGGAATGCTTCTGAAGCTCTTGCTCTGACTGTCTGTATTTGCACTCAAATGGATCTGGGCAGCTACCAGACACTTAAATTCATGGTGCCCGGTAGCAATAGATACAAGAATGTTGCTGAGGGCCTGATATTTACATCAGAGAAGGGATCAAACCCAAGATGTAGTCTCAGTGTGTACACCCTGCATGTGTAAAACATCTCTCCTCACTGGCTCTTTGGATTCCTAGCACAGAAGTGCACTTGTACCAGTCTGGAGGGCCATCAAGTCTTCAGGAAGGCTCTGTCTCAGAGGGTCTCTCACAAAACTGGGGCGGAAATTAAGAGCAACCTTTGAATCCTCCCATAAGTACCCCCCACGATGAAAGGGGCTTCTGTATTGCACTTGACTTTGCCACAGACAGCAGTGTCATTTCCTATTGCCTTGCCCACGTGAAGCCCCGTTGTGTTGGAACAGGGATGAAATTACTGATGGAAGGCCCAAATATCTCTTTGGGCCACATGGCACTGCTTGGGGTGGGAGGCACAACAGGAATATCAGGGTGCTATAGCATCCTGGAGCATGCAGTCCAGATGTGATTGGAGGATGTTGAATTCAATCAGCAGAGTTAAGCACTTGAGCTCTTTATTCGGACAGAGCACAGCTCTGATCACAAATGATAGTTCTGGCCATGCACTGGTGTTTTCACATATTGACTCTAGCTAAATATCTCTCTGGCTGGAGATAAAAATAAAACTGTGTATTGCAGTTATAGTACTGTCATTTCTGTTTAGTTTCAGGCATGTTGCTGAGCACATGATACATCCCAGATCTGAGATAAAAAAAGAAGTTTTCCTTTGCTAATAGAATAAGTTATTTTAGTATAATGTCCAAGCTAGGAATTGGTGTCTGTTTCCTGTTTGAAGATAAACAAGGTCCATTCAGTGAAATTACACTGTGAGGCAGCTCCTGAAAAGCTATAGAAATGGGACAATCTGCAGATTTCCTTAATATAAGTCGCTCTAGATGCTTTGGGAATACAGAATCGGCAAGGACAAAGAAGTATTTTGTAGAATAGATGTGCTGGTTCATTGCAAACTCATAAACAGACAAGAACAAGCAAAGATTTTTCAGATAATGGTCTCAGCTGAGAGAAGGTAATTGGGCCAATTAGCCCTTATGATGTAGCTGCCTTATGACTAATCTGAGCAGCCTGGGGTGGGTGGTGATTTATGGCACCTGTGAGAGCAGAGCAAGCACGGCACGGGCTGCAGACTTGTAGAGAAGTCTAGTAGGGGAGCTCAGCTGCAGCACAGAACTGTCCAAATCAGATGGCAGCAGAGAGGTTTTGGTCTCACAGCAAAGGCAAGGCTGAGGGCTGTGCTCTGGGAAGGTGCTTGAAGAGAGTTGGGGGTCACTGGGAGGGTACAGAGGCCACTCACTGGGTCAGATCTTTCAGAGGAGCAGCAGGAGATGGGAGGTGGGAGCCCAGTGACTCCATGGGTGATATTTTTTTCTCTTCCCTGGTGGAAGCAGTGGAGAGCAGCTGTATCCACTACCCCTGATTTAACAAGGCCTGAAACACTGCAGAGTGTAAATGGTATCCCATAGTCAAATCCTGAGGAGTAAAGCCAGGTGTGAGAGAAGTCTGCCTCATGGAACACTGATCTAGGTTTGAGCAGGGCTCAACCCCTCAAACCCAGGGACCTGTTTCAATTAATTTATGGCCCTTAGAGATTACTTTGAGTTTCAGAGGGGTTGCTAGTGATTTTTAGATGAAGAAACTCTTCCTTAAAGGATTTCTGGTGTTGAGAGAACAGCAGAGACCATGAGGTCTAAATGTGCTAAGAAGTGGGAGAAAGCTGGAGAAAACACAAGCCCCTAAAATCAACAGTATGAGAGGAAGCTTTCCAGTGACACAGAGTGGAGAGGAGTGGGAGATGAAGCCTCACCTTTCTAAGGGACTTGCCTGATGCCTGGAGAGGCTCCCTAGAACAGAGGCTGGACATTGTTAAAGGAATGAAGTATTTATTAAAAGGCCTTCAAAGGATTCACCTTGGGCAGTGCAAGAGCCTGGCTGTGGCTCCACCCAAGATGGACTCTGGGTCATGAGTTTTCACACTTTTATAAGTTTGATCCATTTCCATACTGGGGTAAATTTTCCAATTCCAGCTCCAAGTTATGCAGTCCCATCCTCCCAGTCTCCTCTCCTCAATTCACCGTTGTTTGCACTTTTTGGGCCTGAAGCTGCAACAGTGTCCTTGGTTCTGGGGCTGGAAAAGGATTGTTTTGTGTGACTGACCTGTGAAGAGAACTTGCTAACACTTTATATGAAGTTTCAGAGTTATACACTAATGCAGTACAGAATCTGGAAAATAAGAAAGCTAAAACTTGGGGCATCATGCTAATACTGAGTGGGATGTTGGTGCATTGGTTCTGCTTGCATGTTGTGTGCTACTCCAGACTTCCTGAACTACTACCAGTATAGAAAATTTCCCTGTCTTCTTTCCTTTTCCTGAAAGACTTGTCATTTTCCTCCCAGGTGTTGTAGGCTGCAATTTAAAGGGTTGGCAGTAGGAGGATGGATATAATTATAATGGATGTAATTACAGAAAAGATGATCACATAAAAGATTAAAGAGCAGAGCTTTATGCAAGATGGCTGAAAGCAGGCATTTGCCATAGTTCATGCTTGTGTCTGTGTTTCATGTGTTGCCACTTTACGAATGACAGAGATGGGCAAAGTCTTGCTACCCATAACTGGTGAAGTTATAAGGAAGATGGATGGCTCAGAGCATGTGCATCTAATTAGAAAGGTGGCTGCAATGCACTTTTTGGACTGAGAAAGGGAAATATGGGCAGCACTGCTACTGCACAATGAATGGGTAATTATAGCATTGGGAAGTGTGAGAATCCTATTGAGGAAGCCGTGAGAAAAACATTCTTTAACACCAAAGACTCTTGGTACAATATCCAGATATGGCAGATTGACTTTATGGTGGATTTCAGGAAATGCTCAAACGCACAGGTGGGGAACAGTGAACTGTCATTCCTATAATGACTAAAAGGTGTCCTGGTCTAGATCCCTGAACAGGTTGTCTAGAAACAATTTAAGAGAAAATTTGGGTTTTTTTCTAGAATGAAAATTTAGTAAAGCAAAGCTTTGGCAGTTAAAGGGATTTCTAGAGACGAAGATCTGAGGAGGACATGAGCATCCTTGTAAGGAAAATACAGATGACAGCCTGCAAAGGGAGAAGGCAGCCCAAAATAGTGCTTTTCTGTTTCTTCTGTTAGATGGTAATTCTATACAAGACCAGATTAAAATGGTTTGAAATAGCCTGAGTAGCCTTTGTGGTGGGTGGAGGACAGGAGTCTTTCACACTGAAGCCTGGATGCTACTTGATACCCTGTCAGCTTCCATCTTCCTGTTCATGGTTTAAACAGAATAATTGCTGTAATTTCATTCATGTCATTTAACTTCCTCTTACGGTAAAGGAAGTTTAATTCAGCATTAACAGATTATTTAAAGACTGGTTTTATATTTGTATTATACTGACGCTTTAAAATTATTTTAGAGCTACAACTTCTTGAAAGCTATCTGCAGGTTCCAGCTGAAACTTAAGATAAATTACAACCCATTAATTGGAAAAGAGGGAGAAATTATGATAAATACAGCACAAAATCAACATTTTGTATTGGATGGTACCAGCCTGTAGGCCAGATGCTGTTCTCTCTGTGCTAAAGAGTCAGGAAGGAAGGAATCAAGGAAGGAAGGAATCCCAGGGATTGCTGTGGTTGCCCACAAGCACCGCAGGGTTGTGGTGGTGTGGCCGATCCTTGGGCAACCTGTCCCTGGTGTTGGAACCCAGGGGGTTCCTGTGGCATCTCAGAATGATCCAAACCCTGGTCAGGAGGCTTTTCAGCCTTGCCAGAGGTGTCAGAGAACCTGGATTGATACTGGGAATACCTGTGGCTTTGATTTTATCCATGAGAGAAATTACTAACTTATAAGAAGAATTGCAAGTCACCANCAGACAGTGTGCCTCGATCTCCCTTGCAGGGCAGAGAGTGTTCAGGGCACAGTGTGTCTCAGAAAGTTTTGCTGTGTCGACCTCGGCAGGGCACAGAAATCTACTTTTGGTAAGGAACTGATAAACTGCCTTGAGAACACGAACTAAGGACTCCAGAGTGCTTCTTGGGCTCAGACAGCTGATGAGAAAAGGACTTTTTGTACCCTGCTGGAGAACCCCGGACAGGAAAGTCTCTGGCACCTGGGACTCAGGGCAAGGGAATGAAAGCACATGGAGCTTTTGCCCCTGAAGCAAACAGAATTAGTGACAATGTTCCAGACTCTTGGACTTGCTGAACAATCCTGGTGTTTGGCTCCTCTGCTGTGCTGCTTTGCTTGTAAGGGCAGGGCAGTGTGAACGCACAGGCTGGACCTGAGGGTTGGGGCTTTTTTCCTCTGTCCTGTGGATGCTTTTCTCTTTGAGATTTGCATCTGAGGGACAGTTCCTATCATAATGTTTCCTGCTGGCTTTGTGCCCGTGTTCCTCTTTTACACATGCAATTCTACACTTACAAAGCACAAACAACTGAATAATATATTTTTCAGCTCTTTTCGGGCACAGTCTTATGACATGAATTTGCAGAAGTGTTTTCCTAAGGAGGTTTTAGGTAGATTACTGTTTTCTATAAATTAATACTTTTCTGTAGATGTGGGCTTAAATCGCTTTTCTTGCGGATTATGAATCTTGTGAATTGTTTCAGTGATGCTTTTAGGAAAATAAATAGATAAAACAAAAATAAGCATTGTTTGTGCCAAGACTTGATAGATGTTTTCTTGTTTCTGGGAACATGCAGGCAAATGGCTGATGTTTTCTTTCCATATTTTTTTTCCAAAGCTACTGAGAGGCAGTCCAGCCTCTGAAATTTATTTGTTGTGTGCAGAGCTTAAATACAAATGCTGTAATTAAAAAATTATGACCTACCTGGAAATCTGAAATGGAGCTGTGTGTTATTACTGAGGTTTGGTACCTCAGTGCAGTGTTTCAGAATGACTCTCCAGACCATCCAGCGAGATTCTAAGGATGGGGAGCACACTAACCTTGTGCTTTGGGTTTTCTTGACAGGCTGGTTACAGAGGACCATGGGGTTTAGGCTGCTGACTCCCCTGCTGTTTCAATATGTGTTAGAAATGTCCATTTAAAACACCTCTTTTTGATAATGCAAGCACTGCCCTAAGAACGTTCAGTGTCCAGTCCCCAATGAACCCACTGGAAATTTCTTCACAGTGTGTGCCCAAAATCCCTTTCAGCAATCTTGTCCAAAGGCTTTTCTATGAGTCTGCCCTTGTGAAGTGTCTAGGTTACTCCAGATTTGGGACTGGATGGGAATTCATCTTGCAGCATTTCCCTTGGCCGGGTGCAGAAGGACCTGGAGCTTTACTGGGAATGCACGACCTGCAGTGTAGGAAAGTACAACACAACTGTTGTCCTCAGCTGGCAGCTGCAGGGCTCAGGCCCAAAACCTCTCAGTGTCCAAGAGTTTAGAAGTGTCACATCAAGTGGGTGTTTGCTCTTTAATATTATTCGGTGGGTTTTTTTGGCAACTACTTGAAAGAACTCTCCTGCATGAGCTGAAACGCTGTTAAATGTGTTTGCTTTTTAGGAAATTCTCAGCCTCACAGCTGGAACGGAGCTGACTAACAACGAACTTCAGTAGAAGGGGCCTGAAACCTTCCCAATGATCACAGAGCGGCAGTTGATCTGATGAGGTGATTAAAAATCACCATCCATGACAAATAGCCCTTCAGAGGAAGTTAGCTTTTGTGGGAGCAACTTGAGCTGACCCTGAGGTAGAATAATTATCCTGAAATGACATGAATTGCCCAGCACACTTACATATATTTTAGTTTCTTGCCCTGCTGATCGTAATTAAGTGCCTCAACCAGATCAGAAGCTGATTTAACTCATTTGGAAATAAAATTACTGTGCCTACTGTGCTGTGTAAAGTTTAGGGAAAACCTTAATGAAACAAATTCTGTCAAGGGAGGCTGCTTTACTCTCCCAAAGTGCTTAGATTAAATCAAATAGATATAGATTTCTAACTTAAATTTATTCCACGTATTGTGTAAAATCTCTTTGTGGGTAACCATTGATTCAAACAGCACTGAATATTGTAGTGCTGGGAATTCAGATTTTCTTATCTGAGACCTCTCTCCTTATATACATCCCTGCCACCAGGGCTCACCTCAGTAAGCTTTTATTTTCATTTCACCTTCCAAAGCATTCAACTTCATTTCATCAGAGTGTACTCATTCAGGGTTTGTCAGTAATTAAGAGTTTGTTGCAGAACTTCAGCACCTGAGCTGTTTCCCTGGGAGAATTGTGCATCCAACCTAAGAAAACTGCTCACAAGCTTTGGCTTTGCACAACAATTGCTGTCTTGCTTGTACAGACTGCCTTCTTTTTGAGCTCTGAATTCTAGTAAGCATGAGCACTCAAATGCAAACTGACTATATTAAAAAGGGAACAACAATTAATTTTTTTCCATTAAAGACGCTTTGCTTGAAAATTGAATTTAGGTTTCACATGAGTATTATTTCCCTCAAACAAAATTTAGCATGTTGTTTCTTATAATTCTGACTAAACTTGGGTTTTGTTCTGATTCACTGAAAGCCTTGTGCCTTTCAGTAAGATCTAGGATTTGATTGTTTGTGTATTAATCCAGCTCTTTTTTTCCTAATGTTTAGATATTACTATTACAGTCAAGGACAGGATTATAAAAGGTCAAGAAATTGAATGAAACCTCTGATGTATGAAAACCCAGAGAGGGATAGCTGTAACTGTCATGTTCTATTTAAACAAAAATAGCAGCCTTGTTTTCATGAAAACTACGTAGGATAAAGACCCTGGTGAATGTAAGTTACAGTTGGAGCACTCAATTCAATTCTATTGCTTTAAAATCTATGAAAATCAACACCAGAAAAACGGGTTTTCGAGTTAAATCAGAATTAAATGTTCCCACTCTGAAATTGTAACCTGCTATTTAGAGTGAAACAACTTAGGAAGAACAATGGATTTGGACTGAGAATTTAAAATTCTGGCATTTTGGTTCAATTCCCTACCTGCCTTAAGTGAGTGATATCAAAAAGCTTTGTTTATACGCTTGTTTTTACTCATCCTCAGTGCATACACTGGAAAGATGGGTGAGCTCCTGCTGTCTTTGCTCTTTTCTTTCTTGATCACTTTCCACTAATGGCATTTTTTTCCAAAAGACACTTGATAATTCACTGCTAGTTGTTAGTTGAGACCATGCCAGTATTGGATCATTCTGTTGTTACATAACAGAAGACTTTTTTTTTTTTTTTTTTTAAACCTCAGGCAAATTCTGGAAAAGGGAGTTACAAGTCTTGTTCAGAAATGCCCAGTAACCGGAATTACTGACTATATTTCACACACTTTAAACCTCACATCATAGACCTTGTTTCTTAAGATATACCCCTAGGTAGCAGGAGAACTGTTCTGGATCATGGAGTTGCAGCTTTTCCCTGTATTCTGGGAATTGCAGTGCATTTCCTGTCCTATCCAGGTGTTGCCCTCCTAGTCCCACGAGCTGCACTCGCTTGTGTATTTTGTAACAGCCCCACAAAGCTGCCTACCATTTTAGAGAAGGTGGGAAGATGTATTCTAGTAGAATGCTGTGCTATTTGCATTGGCTGGATGATGGAAATCTGTCTTATTCCCCCTTGAGTCTGCCACTCAAGTGATGGCTTGCCATCAATACAGGATCTCTGGTTACACTGGTCGGTGTAGAATTTATTCTTTTGATATCTAAGGAAAAAAGCTTACATCTCTTTGCATCTTGCTGATGCCTTAAGTTTTAGCTTTTATATTTTTTCAGACTCTGTGCTGCTTAATGTGGAGTTCTGGGTTTCATATTAAGAGTTTTTGAGCTCTCTTCACAGGATAAATAGACAAAACAATTCCTTTCTAGCTGGGGACCAAGGTCAGATTTTAGGCCCAAAAGTTTAAACATTGGTGAAGAAGAGAGAAAGAACAAAGAGGACGAAACTTCATAACCTGAAGCTTTAATTGGACAATTAACTCCAATATACAAATGGACCAGAGCTGATAAAAGTGTGAGACCTCGTGATCGGGCGTCCCATTTTTTGTGGACCATTGCTGGATTGCTTGAGTGTAGCCTCAGGGGGTTCTTGCATGGCCCAGGCTGGATCCTTTCAATAAATACCTTTTTATTCTTTTACTCTGCCTAGTCTCTGTTTCCAGGTCAGCCTTTATAGGCAGCGCTGCTATTTTCCTTGTGTACAACTGCCCCTCCAGTGTTAAACACAGTCCTTGCAGTTACACATGGAACTTGCCTCAGCTTAACCAGCAATCATTCCCCTGGCTTCTCAAGAATTCCACTTCTTTGTGCTACAGCAACACTCAGTTCTGTAGCACACCCCGCTCGCAAACCCCACACAATGCAGATAACTCATGATGCCCTGGGGAGCAGCGAACACAAGAAGGGCTGGGCTGAGTATGGAAATTGCCCTCAGCTGGTTTGCTCTTGTGATAATTATTACATGAAAATTATGCATTCTCTCTTATAATTTGCTCTTTTTTGTTACTAGTGGACCTTCTTCAGATGAAAAAATAAGTCCAAAAGATGAGTGCCTTAACTTCGTGGACAAAAATATTTCCTGGCTGCTTGTCATGGACTCCTCCCTGCTTCTTCATCCCTTGGATTCTGTCTGAGGCGAGCAGCTGGCTTTGCTTTTTTTTTTTCCTCCCTCAACCTCATGATTGTACAACCTGTACGACAGGATTGTACAACCTTAAGGCAATACACTCAGGAAGGGATGGGAGAAACCAGGAAAGCACTGGCGAGAATTGAAACAGTGACAGAAAGTCAAAGAGTAAGTGCTCTCAAAAAGAGGTAACAGGCCTCTGGAAGAAAAGAACTACAATGACTAAACTTTCGAAAATATAATTTGGTATTTGAAACTCATAAATCAACAGTGACAGTGACTCCTTTGTGTATTCAACTTAAATAAAATTCCACAGATTCAGAGGCAAAAGATGGAGTATTTGACACTATCTCACGGATTTCTGTCAGTCACATGTTACCTGTTCTCAAGAGCAGACAGATGCTGCAGATTTTAATGGCACTGTAGATTATCCAAGAAGGGGGTATCGGGCCTAAAATTCCTGTGTTACACAGTTCTCTCTGTTTTTTACCCTTGCTCTGAGAAATGTCTTGTTGCAGGTAGGATATTCATGTTTAAAGAGGCTTCGGGGAGCCGGTAGAACTGGTGAATTTTGGATCTGGTAGGTGGGGACCTCTTGAACTGCTTGGCATTGTGAGATGCAGTTGCAGCTCTGGCGGAGAGGGGAGGTGGAATTAGCATTAAACCGTTTTAAATTGTGGCACTTAACTCAACTAACTACAATTATAGTAAAATGCCTTCTAAAGTGTCTGATTATATCTTACAGTCAGAAGTTTTAAATAAAATGGATAAACATACATTAAGAAGCAAAACAAGAGTGAGTGTTAAGTACAGAAAACAAGAGAGATTGCTAAGGATAATTATTATATGCAACACCCTGCATGAGGTGTTAGTGTTTTGTTGATTCTTTGGTGTTATACATTTAGAAAAGGAGGCTGAACTGTCACCTTTGTAACCGAATCGCTTATCACCGAGTGCATTAAGTGGGAAACAGATCGCTTATGTTGCATTTACATGGTTAATCTGTCTACCACATTCTGAGTTTCTCCCTACTCAGTTGGTGGAAGATTAGAGCCTTTTTTCATAATTGCTTTGTTAAACCACTTCACTGAAATTAGCATTTAAATAAGAGTAAATTGAGCACTGAGCTGAATTTCCATAAAAATGCGATAAACCCTGAGCATATACAAGGTCTATGAGCGGAGGTAGCTGCAGCGTGTGTAGGCTTTGTGTCGAGCATGAAAGCAGCCAGGGCACAGCTGCCTTCTGGGACTGGGGCAGCATCGCTGGGTGTTTGCATGGTTTGTAGGACAGGGAATTCTGATTTACCCGCACAAAACATTGGGACATGCAGAAGGCTCTTTTTGCTCTGCTAAAATGTTCATGTATGTGCAGCCTCAATCTAAGCTTCGACTTACTCGTTTCAGGTGCAATGATGAATAAACATGAGGAGGAAAGGGGGTTTATCACAGGGGAGTCCTTCAGATCTCTGTCCTTTTTTCAACCTTCCAGATGACAACAACAGAGTGAGAAAGCGATTTGTACCTCAGAGGTATTTTGCCAGCCTTTAGGGTCAGTGCTTGACACCCTGTGTGACCAAGGCTTGCCAGAAGCACTCTGAGATTTCATGCCCATTTATGTTCCATTGGCTTCCAAAAGAACTGCATGAGCCAAGCGTGTGGATGCAAAGCCTGGGCTCCTCTGCAGGTCACCTTCGGTTTTTATTTTGGTGAGAAGCGCAGGCCAGCATCAATCTGTCTATTCTATTTTAGGATAAATGCAGAGGGACCTAGCAGAGTCTTCCAGGAGGACAGTTTTCTCCAGGAGAAGGATATTCAATTCCTATACTAGGCTCCAGGTTCTCCGAACACTGTAAAAGGCACAACCATGTAGTAATTTGGGATGGTGGCATAGCCCCTTAAGAAAGTGGGTTTTATATGCATCCCTTCCGGATAGTTGAGAGCTGTCCCTCTCTTAAGATGTGGCAGCAGGGGAACATGGTACAAAGAAGACGACAGAAAGTTTAGGTAATGTGATTTCAAAAGTCAGAGAGAGGAGTGAATGTAAGTATGGGAGTAGGAGAAAAAAGAGAGGACATGAGGGCTGGGGAAGAGACTCCTGCATTAACCAGGAGTTGTATTTTTATATGTCTGAGCATTTCTGTCCACCCATCACTAGCTTATAACTGAAGGGATTGTAGTTAAACTTGATCTGCATTATTATATCACTGTCTTAATTTGGGTGATTATTAAGACAACCTTAAAATTTGCTTATTCCGTGTGTTGGCGTGCCTGGCATGGTAGATATGTTTGGGTTATGATGGGCACACATTTGTGTGACTGTATCTACACACATGTCATATGTGTACATATTAAAACCATTCTGGTTGATCGATTTTGCCACTTGTTTTAAATCAAAGGTTGGAGGGATCCAAAGTAACTGAGTGTAGGTGTGAACACTCCCTTCTGATGCTTCAGTAAATTCTGGCATAGGTTGAGGTCTGTAGGGATGACAACAAAGAGCCCTTTCTATTTGGGCTATTAGATTGTAATTCTAGATTATAATTCCGTTAAATTTCTAATTTCAATTTCCAGGTGCGTAGGAAGGCTGAAAATGGAAATGCAGTTTTTATGATGCAATACTGGAAGCAAATGGAAACAAAGAAATCCACCCCATGTAAGTGCCTATGTCACTTAGATGTTGTTTTTCCCCCAGGTTTGCATCATGGCTTGGTTCAAAATCCAGGGGAAGCTCATTTCTAGTGTTGGCTGTTTTCAGGCTGAGGGCTGGATCTCACCTTGAAGCAGCTATTGAGCTGCCTAGATACAAAGCTGAGGGCATACATAGGTCACCCAGGATGGTTTTTTAAAAGAGGAATTTATTAATTGTTAACACTGCAGTCATTAAAAAAACATAATGTGTACTGCTAATGAAGAATGAAGTTAAGGAAATGCGGAACAGCAAACAGGAGAAGTGTTTCCTGTTGATATTCACAAGTGGTCACCTGGGTATTTGTGAAATGATGGTGAGTCTGTGTTTCCATTTTGTTTTATGAATATCCTAATATGTAGGTTAATGCATACAACTGCTTTGGAATAATTAAACACAGTTCTACTGACTTAAAGTAATTGCTGATTTGGGGATTCACTGGACTCACTGTAAAGAACACCAGTAAGATGGTTCCTCAAACACTGAACTCCAGTGCTGGCCTGAAAGAGAAGCAAGAGGTGAAGGGCTACACACTGCAAAAGGAGCATGAAATGCTCCTTATCCTTATAGGCTGAATTTACTAAAGCTTGCTACATTTGAAGGCTGTGTTTATAAATGGGAATAGATGGATATTTCTCTTTTATAATGGAACGAGAGAGAGGAGAATGTGCCATGAATGCTTTTAGAGCCGGATCAGTTCATTAAAAATTCTTTCCCCAGAGGCTGTTTTCTGGTTGAGGCTCCCAACCTTTTAGGCAGCATTTGCCTTGATAAGAGATGTTTTTTCTTTTTGGATTTTCAAACACCATTGCTTGTGCAGTGCTGCCAGTGTGAATGAAACCTTCAGGAGCAGAAGAAGAGCTACTCCAGACCCAGTGGGCACTATGGAGTAGAAGCCAAGTATATGGCATTTTTGTTGGTTGTCAAAACCTCCTGTCCTCAGGGCAGTGTCCTTTGTGAGATATGGAGCATAACAAAATCTCAGCTGTCTTTGCCTTTCAGCCAAGTAGACAACAGACTCTCTTTCCTCTCAAAACAAAGGGAATTGGAAGCAATAGTGCAAGATATTTTTAAAATTTCTATTCTGATGAAATACCTCATGTCATGGAAGGTCTGCATTCAAACTCTGTACCCTTGGGGGTTTTGCTCAGAGGAAATACATGCCCTGGGCCTGGATGTTGCCTTCCACCAACACGTGAATGGCTATTTTAAATTGACCTTTATTCCATTTTATTTAGCTATTTTTCACTAGGATTTTAGTAAAGAGCTGAACTACTTGTTTTTACTGTTAATGTGTAGCTCGCTCTCTCTCTTTTTATTTTTATTTTTTATAATATAACTTCCTCTGGTTCATTTTCCTACTCCACCTTTATATTTGCAGTGCAGCTGTTGAACATCTGTCCCTTCACTCCACACCCTGATGGAAGGAAGGAGCAGTAGGATCCCTCATAAAGGTAAAGAACATAGTACAGCTGTGTGGGGTCACAGCAGAGGGCTGTGCTGCACACTCCCTGCCCAAGCAGTGTCTGCACAGGAGGAAGGAGCTGGGATTTGTCTGTGTGAGGAGCCAGACCACAAGGAAATGTAGCTCTTTCCAATGACCTGTAGTTAAAGGACCTTGACCTAGAGATGGCATTGAACTCCTGGCAGAATTCCCCAAAGAATCTGTTTTATGTTAATCTATTTAGTAATCTCTCTGTTGACCCGTGTTTGCTCCTGGCCCCCAAACATCCTGTGGCAATTAACTCCACAGCATAATGATGTGTTATGTGCAAAAACCATGACCAAGGGGAAGGAGCATCAGAAGCTGGAATTGATAAAAAGCCTGAATAATGCAGGTATCAGCTGTGTGAAACCTTTGAAGATCTGCTTCTCTGACTCCAGATTTGATCACAATTCTGCTCTCACTCTGATTTTTATGCTAGCCTGGTATTGCCATTTTGAGGTGAGATCAAAATTAGGCCAAAATACTTCTAAGGGAAGGCAATATCTGATGTTTCTAATTAAAAAAAAAAAATCTGCTCCTGGTGAGAAATAACCCAATGCTTAAGAGAGATGGCTTCTTGTAAAATTTAAGGAACATCTGAAAACTATGAAAATAGTCAAGCTCATGTTATTTCCCTGTCATGTAGGTACCCATGTGTTTAATTAGGAATAACGTTGAAGTTTTTTGGAGTGCTGCAGTTGTGATAAGAATTGATGTAATAGGCTTTGATACCGTTAGTTTAAAGAAATTCAATTAATAATTAAGGTGTTTGCTGATATCAGTCATGCAGCACATTCAGAGGCAATTATTGCATTCTACATGTTTGATTTAGACAAAAACAAGTGTACGTCTTTTCTTTAATCCCTTGTTCCATAGACAAAGGATGTGGGGTGTCTGACCAGAGAGGGAGGGGTGGAGGCAAGAAATGCCAACCCAGCCTTATGCTAATTTAATCACAGTACTGGGTTGCCCTATCGGTGATGCCTTAGGATTTCAGCGTTTACATTTTCCATAGATTTGTAATCTTGCAATTCTTTAGTGTAGAACTCTAAACTCCATGTTCAGTGTGAGCTGCTGCTTTCCCAGTTTGGTCAGACACAATTATTCCTCTCCAGGCCTGGGAATCAAGGACACCTCACTGCCTCAGGCCCCGAGAGATGGAAACAAAAGTGAGTTGGGGGGAGCAAACCTGGGGTAAATGACTTCATGACCTGAAGCTGTAATTGTAAGATTAACCCCCAATATGCAAATGGACCAAACTTATAAAAGTATGAAAACTTGTGACCATTGTCCATTTTTGGGTGTAGCCCCTGGGGGGGCTTTGTCTGTCCTAAATGTACCTGCAGGCCCTTCAATAAATACAACTGCTTTTTATTACCTTAATTTTTTCTGGCCTCTGTTTTTAGGTAGTCCCACAAGGCATCACTGGCATTGGGCTTTCATACAACAACTGTCTTCTGCAAGGTTATTTTAGTCTTTTTCCCTCCCACATGAATGAATTGCAGTCAGAAGCTTCAGATTGTTTGCAGATTTTATTGCCTTAAAATAAGGGTCTTCAAACTGAGCTAAAGCCTCAAGTGAGTATGAAACATTAGAGCACCACTGTGGTCAATGGAGGCATGCACTGCATTTTACCAGGATGTAACACCTTCGGTTTTGGTAATTTATTCCATTTTACACCTTGTCACACATTTAATGTTTTATCCACAGTGAAGGCTTTCCCCACTCTTTCTCCTCAGTTTGAGACAAGCATTCAGTAGCTGCCTTGCTGCTCTCTGTCACCTCAAGCCCCACACATATTTCTTCCTCTTCCCATACATCATCTGCCTTCCCACGCCTTTGTCCCTACTCTAAGTTTCAAACCCAGGCCTTGCTTCCTTTGTTGTTGAAGCTGCAGAGGTGAGCTCGGGTGTTAACAAGGCCCACGTGTGCCGTTTGCAGCAGCCAGGGTGAGGGTGATGTTGTGCTGGAGCAGGGATGTGGATCCCTTACCCAGGAGTGGGGCACACACAGTTGTGTGCTCTCTGCTGCTCCAGTGTTACAGAATCACTGGGCTTGAAGAGGCCTTCAAGATCACCGAGTCCAAGCTGTGCCCAGCTCCTCAGCTAAACCCTGGCACCCAGAGCTACATCCAGGCTTTTTTAAACAAATCCAGGGACGGCAACTCCACCACCTCCCCGGGCAGCCATTCCAGAACTTTATCACCCTTTCCATGAAGAACTTCTTCCTAATATCCAACCTGTATTTCCCTTAGTGCAGCTTGGGACTGTGTCCCCCCGTTCAGTCAGCACTGCCTGGAGACAGAGTCCAACCCCAGCTGAGCACAGCCACCCTGCAGGGAGCTGTAGAAAGTGATAAGGTCACCCTGAGTCTCCTTTTCTCCAGGCTGAACACCCCNCTTTCTGCCTGGGCACTGTTCAGCCACTCCATCCCCAGCCTATAACGCTGCAGGGGGTTGTTGTGGCCAAAATGCAGGACTCGGCACTTGGACTCATTGAACTTCATCCTACTGGACTCTGGTCCTCCATCCAACTGTTCCAGGTCTCTCTGCAGAGCCCTTCTCCCTTCCAATAGAACAACACATGCTCCCAGCTTAGCGTCTGCAAATTTACTGATGAAAGACTCAATACCCTCATCCATGTCATCAACAAAGGTATTGAACAGGACAGGCTGCAGCACAGATCCCTGAGGTCAGCACTGGTGACGGGCCCCAGCTGGATGCAGCACCATCCCCAGCACTCTCTGGGCCCAGCCATTCAGGCAGCTCCTACCCCAGCACAGAGTGCTCCTGTCCAAGCCATGGGCTGCAGCTCTTCCAGGAGTGTGGACAAGACTTTTTGATAACATAGCAGAAACAAGTCTGGATGGGATTTGCTGTTGTAGGCACACAGCAATGGCCCCCCACACTGGATACCCACTGCCCTCAGGTGTGTTGGGAGGCGGAGGCAAAAGCAATGCCAAAATGAGCAGCCAATAATTGCTTCCTGAAGTGTATGTTGCACATGTGCCCTGCCACTATAAAGAACTGAGTTGCGTATCTTGTAACTGCTGGCTAATGAGTCTCTTGACCTCCCACTGTCATGCTAATACCACTGCACACTTGGAACCTTCGTGAGCCAATAAATTACTCATTTTCCTAATACCCTTTCACAGATTGCTGCTATCTCTGCAACGGAGACTACCTATCTCATTAATTTGTAATTGTGCTGAAATACTGGAGCCTTGAAAGTGGCATGTGAACTGAAATAAAAATTCAGTAGATGTGCTGCTGCCAAAAGGCTGTATAAAGTCAGTTAAGCTATATATTACTGTAGATAAGGAAATTGTTTTATACTTTGGGCTCTGCTATTACTCAGATCACTCTTTATATAACTTGGAGTAATGGAAGTGCAATGAGGATGTGGGGTTGCATATGTGAAATACATAAACCCACACACTGTAAAATATAGAGTACAAGAAGTTTCTCGTGGCAATAAATGGAAGAAATTCTGTTTCCTCTCATAGAGTTTGATATATGTGAAGATAGTCCCAGGTGAACTTAACAAGAATTCTTGTATTTTAATAACATGTGTCTTGTGAAAAAAAGATGCAGTGCAGAGACTCTTACAAGGACAAGAAAACACTGACAGCTTTTCATTTGGCTTAAATATCTACAGACATAAGTAGGGACTGTACATAAAGGACCTGAATATGCAATGCTAGACTGCTTTAAAAAATCCTCTTTCAAGAATTCTCTGGGAAACCCAGGTGATATTTTTAATGGGTAAAGCATGCACTTTTGGGAACGTGACATAGAAGAGAGTGAATCATGTAGGAAGTCCAATTTTCATTGTGGTTTTGGGACGCATATAGTTCTGTTGTAACAAACACTAATAGGTGATCTATCTTTGCTCAGTGCACATTTCTGAACAGCCCTTTTCAAAGGAAGTGAATGCTCATTTTACCACAATGCTGAGACAGGGAGGCAAAGGACATCACCTGAACCACGGTGGGAGAGCAGCAGCAGAGCAGGGTCTTGGCCAGGGGCTGCAGAGCCCTTGTACTGTCTAGTTCACACAGATTCTGGCAAGTCTAAATTTGGTTGTGGGTTTGGTTTTTTTTCAATAATAAACCCAGCAAGATACATTTTGTGGATTATGAAGTAGGTTATGATTGACTAAAACCCCACACCATCAGGCTTGTGTGCCTATTCATCACTCACTTTGGTTTAACTTTTATCACTGAGACTTTTTTGTGGCGACAGAGAAGAATGGAAGACTTTATCAGTTTTTTTAATGGCATTAAACTGCTTGTGTGTCAATGCATAAGTCTGGGTTTCCAGGAGAGCCTGAGCATGAGCTATCAGAACAAATAAAGGGGGATGATCTACTTATGTCTGAACATTTCCTTGTTTGGTTCCTCTCTTAAATGTTAGGAACGGTGTTCTTTCATCTCTTGCAGACTGTTTTGAACATAGAGAAATCTGTCAAATTTCCCACAGTGTTTTTAACAAGTCTGAAAAAATTCAAACTCAACACTTGAAATTATTTTAAGATATTTTACCTTTGTCTAATTTAAATGAGGGTTTTTAAAATGAAAATTACATAAATTTTATGCTAGGGAGAGCAAGTATCCCATTACTTTTTTGGCATTGCTCCTAAATCGCAAAGCTCCAAAAGTGAAGGATGAAAGAAATGCAGAGATTTAATGATGGAATAGTGTGTGGTGCCATCTACAGCAGGGCCAACTGTGACCATGTGCTGAACTTTCAAAGGGAAAAAAAAAATAAATCTAAGCCTCCTCCAGTTCCAATCTGGTCCAGTATCCTTGAAGCAAAGTCTCCCACTGACAGGGAAGAAAACTGAGATGGACCCTTGAGCACACCAGATGTGACTGCATTCACAAAATCTCAGGCATGAGAGAGAACCAGTTTAATAGCACATCTAATGTTCTCTCCATTTCAGAATATGTTTTTTAAATTCTGTTAGTACTGATTAAAAGCAATCCAACAGGCAAATGCCCTTTTATAGCAAACAGCTGATTAAACATTATGAATTTTTGCTCAGATGATGGTACATATGTGACACTTGTTTGCTTGTGTTTGAAATTACAGTAAATAATCATAGTGGTATTTCCTACTGGATATAAAATAAAATCTATTGCCCCAGGATTACTTTTAGCAGAGTAAAAATGAATCCCAAATACAACATTCTCCATAGCTTGCAGTTATTTCCCCCCCACTAACTGGTTATTATTAATTGTCCAGACATGTCTGTATTATGCTATTGAACTGTCCTTCCTCCTTCCTGGGATAAATCCACTTACACTGGTGGTTAATTGCTCACAGCACTGTGACTTTTATGCAGGACACACAAAGCTGGCTAATGCTGAAATTGCTGATGGCTGGCCTTGCTACAGGAGGAAGGGTTGCATCTGGATAGGTCGAGAACAGCTTTTGAATGTTTTAACCATCAAGAAGTTAGTCTGAATTCCAATTTTACCCGCCTTTGTGTGGAAACTATTTAGTGTCTGGTAATGAGATGTTGCAGAGGGTCTGCCATAGGAAAATTCATTTTTGCTGTACTGGGGCTTTAATGATTTTCTGGCAGATGTTATTCTGTTATTTAAAGCAGCTCTGTACACGACTGTGTCCATGAGTATGGGCAGGGATGGTACAGCTGAAGGTGATGCCTCAAGTTTTAGCTTTCATATTTTCCAGATTCTGTCCTGCATCAGTGTGTGATTCTGAAACTTTATATAAACTGTTAGCAAGTTCTTCTCACAGTTCAGTCACACAAAACAATCCTTTTCCAGCCCCAGAACCAAGGACACTGTTGCAGCTTCAGGCCCAAAAAGTGCAAACAACAGGGAATTGAGGAGAGCAAACTGGGAGGATGGGACTGCATAACCTGGAGCTGTAATTGGACAATTAACCCCAATATGGAAATGGAGCAAAACTTATAAAAGTGTGAAAACTTGTGACCCAGGGTCCATCTTGGGTGGAGCCATGGCCGGGCTCTTGCACTGCCCAAGGTGCATCCTTGGAAGGCCTTTTAATAAATCCCTACTTTATCCCTTTAACACTGTCCAGCCTCTGGTCCAGGGAGCACCTGTAGGCATCAAAGGACAGGGCCAGGTTCCATCCCCAAGGAAATTATTTATGCCGTCTGACTCTCATTGTGGTGTGAAGAAGGGATTACAGGTGACCTCGCCCTGATAAGGCACAGCTGTACTAATTACCAAACAAGAGGAACAGCCTTGCTGTTAATGCGTCACAGCTGTGACTAATAAAGATAGGTGTGATAAAAGGGTTGGGTTGGCTGCTCCGGGGGAGAACCCTGAGGTAGAAGAGCTGGGGAAGGAGAGCAGTGAGGAGGTAAGGAGCTCTGGGGAAGAAGGGAAGATCCAGAGAGACACAAAGGAGAATGAACCAAGGAAGAGTTACTGCTGGTAGAAGATCTGCTGTGGAGTCGGTCTGGGTCTGATGGAGTTAGAGCTTGCAGGCACAGCTGAGCTGGGTGAAAGCCTGTGCTCAGCGTCTGCAGACTAATATTTGCAGTCATAGTACAGCAGGAAATAACCAGAGTCTGCAACTGGGCCCTACAGCAGGAGCTTGCTGTAGTCAGAGTCAGGATGGCTGAGCTATGAAGAAGAACAAACTGGGACCCTTTTCACTTTGTTAAATGTCTGTGTCTTGGCTCATTTCTACCCCTAATGGGAGGTCTGCTGCAACATCTCACAACGAACTCATTTAAATGGCTTGGATCAAGCTGCACACATTTCATATGGTTAAATTGAAAATTGCTTCTGAGATCCCCCAAAATTCATCAGCTTCCTCTGAGCATTCAGTTAAATTTAATTACAACCTGGATGGGAGAGGAGAGGAGAAGGTTGTCTTGTGCTGCGTCCTGTTGGGTGCAATTCCTGAGCTGTGCTGGGCTCAGCCAGACCAGCTGGAAGGCAGCACTGATGGATGGCTCTGTCTCCCTTCACCATTTGCAGAGGTGTGTGCTGGCAGCTGCCTTTCATCTCCCCAAGAGCTCTGCCCTCACTGAATTTTAGCAGCATCCCTGCTTCTGACAGTTGTGTCTATGCGAGTTTATTGAACTTCAGTCAAATGCAGTGGAGACTCACTGGTGTCACTGCTTGACCTCAGCTGTGCTGTTGTCTACCAGGCCAAGTAAAATCTCTGGGCTGCTGGTCTTTTATTGCTGTACGTGAATTGAATGAAGGAAGGGGTATTTCTTTATGGTCTGCAGATCAGCGGAAGTCTGATTTAAAGGTTGTCAGATTGATTTCAGGCTAGTGATAATGCTTTCTAATGTGAGATCTTGCTCTGCATGGCTGCTTTTCTGTTGATCTATGTTCAAATATCTGCCTGAATCTGAAAAATAACCATTTTGTCCATCTTTCCTCTCAGTGGGGCAGAAATCATTAACTTCAGAGGCCCTGATTTGATGAAGTATTTTGATATAATGAAATATATATGAAGTTCTAGAGGAACTTCAATGCATGGCAAAATGCTTTGCTGAGTTAAAGCCTCCAGTCTCAGTTTTACAAAGGTAAGGTGCTAAAGGAGCTGGAGCAATGGAGAAGATGATTGTGCTTCATGTCTTTCTTAATTTTCGTGGTTGAAAGAAGTGAGTTTTTGTCAGTTCTGTACACTAAATGCATTTGCTTTTTAATTGGTACAGGCTCCTTTACCAAGAGGCTGATGGTGTGGAACAACATACATTGAAGAAGCAGTGAGCCCTGGTTTTGAGCACTGTGTTTATGTTATGGTATTTTCTGTATCCAGTGCTTCTTGAAATCTATTCAGGTGTCTTTTGCCAGCATTGAGGTAAGAAGCAAGTTTAGGTACCAGTGTTAAAAAATACTGTACAGTTAAGGTAGAATGACACTTTTTGGAAGAAACTTCTGTAAAATATTATGATTACATTTAAGCAGAGGTCTAATGGGTGTTTTTGTAGGATTAGGTTGCTTTTCAAAGCCATTTCTAAAGGCAGTTGCAACTCCATCTTCAGAGCAGGTAAAATTATAGTATGTGGCTATTTGATCTGAATGCACAGAATTAGAATAAATACGTAGTGAGAGAAAAAGCTAGTAATACCGATTCTTTACTTAGCCAACTGTATTCTTTGAGCATATTCTTTTCAGATGTTCTGATTTCCCCTCTCTTTACCCAAGTGCGGAGTTCCACTCTTGCTGTTCCTGTGTGCACAGAATTGACGAGCACTGTCTCCATCAGTGATCCTGCTGAAGCTCCAGGAGGAAAGAATACACTTTGTGTATAATACAGAATATAGAAGAGGATTCAGACTAGGGCCAAACATTCTGTTCATAAGTTTCACATCCTCCTGAAAGGGAAGAAATATGGGTCCTCTTTGTGCCTTCACATAGTGCAGGAAGAGCCCAGCGAGGTGGAGTCACTGTTCTTGGAGGTGTTTAAGAAAAGCCTGGATGTGGCACTCAGTGCCATGGCCTGGCTGACAGGGTGGTGTCGGCTCATAGGCTAGACTCAGTGATCTCAAAGGTCTTTTCCAGCCTAATTCACTCTGTGATTCTGTGAAATGCAGGAGCCCAACGCTGATTTTTTTTTTTTTTTCTGCCTCTTTTGTGAATGTTCCTAGTATTTCTCAAAGGCTCCTATTAATAGAAAAATAAAAAAAATTCCCTTGCTCCCTGCTTTCTGCTGCAGTCCAAACTGATTTCAGAGGCACTGGGAGGGAATGGACATCTTTTAAACTGCAGTGCTTAACGCTCTGTGTGCTGTGCCAGGCTCAGGAGAGGTAATGGCTCCCTGCCTCTCACTGTGTGAGGCCGTGATGTGCTCTGCAGGGACCATGGCATCAGTGCCAGCATTTTAGTGAGCCACAGGGATATTTCAGTCTTAGAAATTCTTCAGAGCTGTGCAGGGAATGCTCAGTGACACTGATGTCAGTCATTAGGTGACTGCAGTAAAAATAAGGGTGCTCAGAGCTGTCAAATGGGCAATGTGTGCCCCTCAGGACAGGCCGGGAGGGGCAGAGGTACCTTGGAAATGTAGGCTGGAGGAACAGAATTTCTCCTGTCTGGGAGATGCCCTGGGGAGCTGTGACTGCAAGGATGGCTGGCTGAGGCATTAAGATTGGAAGCAGCAAGTTTTTGCACAGTGGGAGACAGGCCAGGGCTGAAGCAAGATAAGGGCAGGAATTTGTAGGCAGAGCAAAGTGTAATTCAGGGCTGTGAGGGAAGCAGTGGTGGAGGGGAGGACCCTGCTGATAAACAGTAACTTAGCTCTGCTTCAGATGCCATAAAGAAAAGGGAAAAGGCTGAGCTGTGAGAAAGGAGATGCCCCAGCTCCCAAAGCCTGGTGTGCTGTAACAGCACATGTGCCTTGGATGCAAAAGCAAGGGGACTTCTGACAAAAATTGTCACAGTGCTTCTTCAAGAGGTGCACCATATGAAAATACTTAATATTCTGGTTGAGTCTAGAGTTAGAGGAGAGCTGTTTCTTTTCCTATTTAGCAGAGGGACTGAGTAAAGATACAGAACCTGCCTCAGCTGCTCCTTGTTGGGCTCCTCTGACTACAACCAAGCTGATTTTCCCAATTGTTAACAAACTTCATTTTTTATTTTGCAAAACACTTTTGTGCTCTTTATGTAGATAGTTACGTTTAAATATTTCTGGTTTAGGGGAAGTGGAGACTGACCTTAAAGAAATTCATTGGGTCTTCCCCCTTGTAGCTATTTCTGTTGGTGGTGTAAGAGCTTGACCGTGTCCTCTGTTACAGTGGGGAGTTCTTGTTACACCTCTGCCTCTCAACAGAGCAATTTAGAGTGGGTAGCTAAAATGATGATTTTCCCTAAGTATATGGGTGAGCATAACAAAAATATAGGGATGGCAGGTGCAGAAAAAGAGAGAGAAGAGGGGCAGCCATGCAGGGAGGAAGGCAGGAAGCTGCCAAGGCTCTTAAGAGCTGTAGCCCAACTTTAACTTTTCTAGTGTTTATCTCTGGAAAGAAATTAGATGAGGTGTTTAGCACCAAGTTATAGCACCCAGGAGGTTTGTTAAGAAGTATCTTTTGAGGAATCTGATAAAATAGAATGGCCTGGGTTTGCCTCACTTGTTTTTTTCAGGAGTTTTCAAAGGCTAAAAGGAAAGGCTCTGTTTTTTCCTGCAGCAGGGGAATCCCAGAGGGAATGAGCTGTTGAAATAATGTAAACCTGCAAGCAAGAAGACTTGGGTTTTTTTTAAACATTGTAGCAGTAAATATGGATGAGATACGGCAGTACTACAAAAAATTGTTCTGCTGCAGGAAAATGACAACAAGATCAATAGGGACGCTGAAATGCCATTTCCCTGGATTCTAGAAAACTGTCTAAAATGTCTGGAAAATAAGCCATAGAGTGACAAGTCATGCAGATTAATTTTGAATTTGAATTCTTTCCAAAATGAAGAATTTTATTGTTTATCAGTAAGCTTTGCAGACATGGTATTTTAATTTATCTCAGTGTATCTTTGTGCCCTAGATGAAGCTTAACTTCATCTTGTTCTTGATACCAATGAATGAATTGTTCACTCTGTGGCAGTGGCTCTCTAGAAACCAGAGTTAGCTGCACAAGCACAGCTCACAGGATAATCTGTGCCTTGAAAGTCAGATAATGACTCCTTCACTAATAGATGATAACACCTTCACAGCCCCTCTCCCTGCTGTGTGCAGGTTGTTAGATGCCACTGAGTAATGGTAGTTAAATTTTTACACCTCTTTTTGCTACGGGAAAAAACAAGTCCAGAAGGTGACATGAAAAACAAGGCTTTAGCCTGAAGGACAAAATCCTTCTGCTCTTACAATAGGCCTGTAAAGTATTGTCTTGCTGGGTTTTTTATAAAAATGGTGTTTTCCAATCTACTGTAGATTTTAATTGCTCTGAAAACAAATGTGGTGTGCCAGCTTGTAGACAGAGTATTTCATCAAAGTGCAAGCAAGCCCTATAGCACAGCATATGGGCAGTCATTACCTCTGGAGGCTCACAGCCACCTGTGGCCACCTGCTTTCTCTCAGCAATATGCCACAGTACCTGGGGCTGCTAGTTTTGCTTCCAAAATAATTTATTTATGTTTTGTTAGGCTCTTCTCCTAATTTTGTTAACACAGTTAGGGCAATTAAGTGGAAGAAACAGAAAATGATTCATTAATAATGCCAGATACATGGCAGTCTGTAAACAGGATCGATTGCACATTTAAGTGATGCAAATAGCTGGAGTTAAATTCATCTCTACTAAAGTTACCTCTCACTTTCTTTTATGTCTGCTTAATACATTAACAAGGTTTAGATTTTTTTTTTTCAAATGAACAGAGTACTTTTGAGAAGAGCAGCTATCCTCCAGGCTACTGACTTTCTTGCTTTGCAATCCTGCCACAGAAGTGTACTGCCTCAGACTGAGCACTGCAAGTGATTTACAGCGCTCTCACCACTGGACTTGCACTCAAACATAATCTTTTCCCTGTCTGTGCAAGAGAGGGAAACCTTCCCTTCTGTGGGCTGGCAGACCCTGAGCATTGTTCACATCCTGTAACATGAAGACTCCTATTAACTCCTGTTCAGCACTAGATGTTCTGGCTATGAGTGTTCAGTTATCTGTAGCTAATGACAGATGATTCTCATGCGCTTAGCAGAGCAGTTTGAAATCCAAATTTCAGTTCAGTTTGATCAGGGGATCTTCAGGTGCTGGAGTCATAGATACCCAGCTAGTTAGGTCTGAAGACATCTTTCAAATAGACAAGAGGGACTTACTGACCACAGAATTGTGCACTTGCCTTCATTCTTGCTTCAGAGATGGGAAGGATGCTGCAGATTTTGCAGAATCTTGCGCTGTGGGTGATGGGGCTGGTCCCCCAAGATCCTGCCTGTTGTTTACACCAGCTGCTGTGCCAAGGTGTGTGAATTCCTGCTGCGGAAAACTCCTTGTTTTCTCAAGCGGAGACAGGGAGGATCCTTAAACTCTTTGAACTGGAGCACCTGTCTCTGCAAGTGTACTGCCTTGCATGAGCCAGACTCTGCATTTTGCCAGTTTTCTCCCTAAGTGGATGTTGCTGTATCTGGATCTCACACTGATGCGTGCTCAGCCGCCAGGATTCAGCTTTTAAACTGTTTATCCCTTGAGCACAACCCAGACTGGGGACACCAAATGGCAGTTCCTCCTTTGGCACCATCTTTCCTTTCAGTGTGGTAGACGGGGATCTGCGAATCATGTGATCCAGCAGCATCTACTCCCTGCACTGGCTGCATTCCTGGCTTTTTGTTTTTCCATTTTCCTTGTGGAATGTGCACAGATATGATCTATCAGGGCTGTAACTGAGCTGCCAGGCTCTGCCTGCCCCGAGCAGCCTGGCTGGGCACGGCCCCAGGCTCAGTGTGGGGTTCAGGGACACCTCAGTGGGAGGAGCAGCTGCTCTCCTCTCCTGGGGCACCCACAGCAGCTTCACCAGGGACCCCTCCCAGCCCAGCACCTCTGTGTGGGGTGCTGATTTTCAGTCAACTCTGGTTCTTTTGTCGTGGCTGGATGCTCTGGATGGACCCTAAACCTGATTCATTGCTTGCAGTGTCCATGGCTGAGTGTTGAGAGCAAACTGGGTGCTCTGGGTGTTAACAGTTTTGTAATGGGTCTTAATGTTTCTACTCACTTTGGGCAACAGGTTTGTTAAAGCCCAGACAGCTTGGCTCTTGAGGTAGTCGGGGTCTGCACAAGGCTGAACTTTAGGGTAAAACAGGAGGTTCAGAGGGGGAATATGAGGCAGGCAGTTCAGGAAGGCTGTGTGTTCCCAGTACCTCAGCGCTGGGAAGGAAAGAGGGGAATGTGTGGCCGGGAGTTTGGGGTAGGAGGAGGCTGCGCTCTCAAAAACCTCCAGAGAGGAAATCCCGTGGGTGTTGCCCTGGTGAACTCTCTCCCTTTATTTCAATAAAGTTAAAGGACTCCACTCTTTCCTTTTTGGACAGAAATCTCTGGCATTTGTGGATTTTCCTGACATGCTCCTCTGTAGCACTGGTTTAACAGCCTCATGTGAAGGGGTTGTAACTTTGGGAGCAGGTCAGACTGCTGAATTTCCTAATCTCAGTTGTTGTTTAGGAGGAACATCCCAGCTCTGAACTCCCCTTCAGACACAACAGCATATCTCAGTTGGCAATTTGGCATCATTAACCATAAAGTATAACATTGGGCTCGGTGTGACAGTTTTAATCAACTTCTCCCTCAAGGTCACCCTTGGCTTCTGAGTTATGGGAGTCCCAAACCTGTTGTGATTTATTTTGATGAAGATAAGTCAGTCCATGTTTTCTGACAGTTTGGCTGTTCTGTGATCTGTAACTACATTGCTTCTAGTACTGAAAATATGCTCAGGACAAATACATGTGGATGGACAGCTCAAATAATAGCAATCCATCTTAGCAAATGGCATTAGTTCTCTTATTGCTTCTTTCAGCTGACTTGTCCCTTCATAAAAGCAGAGGCTCATTACTCCCACAGGAGGTTCAGAAAAACCACTTTTCTCAGAAAACCCGTTAGCTTTCTGGTATAGCACTTAGATGGCTTGGGAAGTGACAAAGGGATTTGTGAAGGTTTTTGGGCAGCTTGAGTCGAAGTAAGGAGGAGGAGCGGAGTGCCTGACCTTGCTCTAGCTACTTAGCCTGAGTGCTACGTAATTCAAACCCGTTTATATCTGCTCATTTCCCTTGTGCTCCCATTTCCATATGCACGCATTGCAGGGATCAGGAGGATGCCTCACGAGGTCAGTGTGGCTGCCTTAGGAATAGTGCATGGCTTCTTCAAAATGATTACCAAGTGGCTGCTGTTAAAAGAGCTGAATGGATGCTGTGGTGACAACCTATGGAGAGTCATGTGTGGGTTACAATTGTGGGGTAAGGATGAAACTGAAGTTTACCCTGCTGCAATTTCACTGTAGCTGAATATCAGGGTTGTGCCTGTTTGAATACCAAGCATGCATAATGATGGCCTGGGAATTCTGGAGCTAACCTCTGCAGAGAGGAGACTTGCTGGACTGCCCACAGATTGACTGGTAGCTGCTGCTTGTATGCTGGGATGTGCTGGTTAACTGCCGGGGCAGAAAATCCACGAGCTCTTGAGGGTTCTTCCTTTTGGCATCTGCTGTAGAGAGAGGTGTTGATCAAACTCCACAGATGTAACTTTAAATATTCAGACAAAACTGCTCGGTAGGAGTGGTCTTGTAGTGCAGTCTTTGTTCATGGTCACGATAGTTATGGGATGGTTTGTACATAATTTAAGGTAATGAGTAGATGTGGATTGTGCCTATGCTGGAGTAGTCACGTAGGTGTGCTAGTGGGGTGTAAGAATTCTCCAGAATGGATCAGGGAGCCTTAGCTCATCTGGCTGGAGGCATCTTTTTAAGGATACTTGTAGTGGAGGCACCTGGACAGCAAATGACCATCCTATGAAGAGGTTTCAATCTCTCTTTAAGCATTACCTAATGCAAACCATACCAATCAATTAATTATTTCAGCAAGCACTTGTGTCTGTGTCTATGCAACAGCATCCATTCAGCACAAGTGGGATGCTTCCACTGAGTTTTGTGTCATCCCTTTATTGACTCCTCTTCAAAGAGCTGGAAAAAAGTTTTGACGTGGTAATGAGCAGTGTGGCACACTGCAACACTGTGAAAAGTGTGAAGGGTCAGGTTTCCCAAAACAAACTCCATGTTGGCATCTTTTTGGCCAAGATTATTTCCAAGCCACCAGCAGCCTGGGCACTGGTCCTGGGGACAGGAAGTTGCAAGGAGCAGAAAGTCTGGCAAAGATGCAAGTGCTGCTATGGCTACACCTGAAAAACGTCTGAAAAACACACATTCTTCAGTGAAAACTGCCTGGGTAACTAGGTTGGTACTTGGTACATAGTCTGGATTACAGTTTTAAAAAAATTACAGGAATGTATGCTCTCTGCATTGCTATTCCTTACAATAAGCCTTTTATTTATAAAACAATTTCAGCTAACGATACCTGTCTGATTCAGATGGTGCTTCAGGATTTGAATGAAGTCAACAGCTTGTCTGTGCCTGTTTGTCAGTGGATGAGTGCAGGCTGTTTGCTTTAAGAAGTTGAGATTGAAAGAATAGAGGTGATTCAGGCAGACTGCCATCTTTCTCTCATTACCTATATTCACTAAAGCTAAAAATGTCTCGGTGCTTTTGGTTCTAATATTCGGTACATTCAATGCTTCATGAACCAGCCAGACAAAGTGCTACTTTACTGAATGTAGCAAAAGCCCCCTTCAGACAGAGTGCAGCTTAAAAAGATTGCCTCTACCTTAGCATGGGCCATCATGTCTCCCACATTTACCAAAATTCTTCACATTAGAAGATTAAAACTTAAGCAGAGGGTGACCTTTTATAGACATGTTTCTGCTTAGTACTCCCACTGAGCTCATCATTCCAAGAGCTTTTCTGTTGATTGCTATGGCCACTCTGAAAGGGGTCTTCTGAGGCTCTGCTCTTCTGCCTGGATCCTTTAATGAAGGTATTTCATCCTTTTCTGAACTCCTACATGCAAATAAAGAAGCAGTAGAATTCTTACTTTGAAGTAACAGGCGTGGGTCAAACAGTCTCACTTTTACAGACAAAATTACTGCCTTCCTAGGGAAAGAGTTTAAAAATTAAAGGTTTTTTTCCCAGGCTGGTTTACAGACTGCAATGCTGAGAAGTGTTTGCTACTGGTTCTGTAAAGTGTGTTGGAAAGAGCAGCCTCACCTTTGCTGCTGCGTGGCTGGACCAAAGTATGTGAAAAATTGCTGTGCAGGCTCTCAAGAGTGGTCTTTGCACTTTTTCTGGGTGCTCCCCCTGTTCAGCTGGACAGAGCTGCTTTCTCCATGGCTACTCCGTGGAGCTTGGCTGTCCCAGCCATCACTGTGGATATTTGCTGCTCCCACCAGATATTCAATGTCTACTGTAGGTGTGGAGGCTCCCTGAGGCAGGAGGCTGTTTTTAGGCTGTTGCCCCTGGGGACAAACAGCTGGTGCAGTGTGTGGCATTTTCTGCTTGTTTGCGGAAATACAGCTTGAAATCCAGCCCGCTGTTTTCGCAGACAGTGATGTATTAGATTGGTATGAATGTATAGAGAAGTCTCTTGGCAACCCCAAAACCAGCACTTCTAACACTTCTTTCCTGAATAGTCTTTCTCTAGGCAATATTTTATTGTCCAACTTTTAATAAAGTCTTGTGAAGTAGCAGTAAAGCAGAATATGAAGGTATTACCTTCACCAGGATATCAAATATATAAGAAGCAAATTGCAGCTAGAGCAATACTTCAGTTTGACAGTTAAGCTATATTGTAACAATACGTGCATGTGGGCCATTCACAGATGGTATTGTAGCTGTAAATTAAACTACATTAAATCTTCAAGCATCCAGTGGGAGATTTTTCCCATCTCCTCGCTCCTCAATATGCAGAGGACTTTGGCCCAATTAATTTTTCCAGCGTAAGAATTATGAAGGATCCTACTGTAGTTTTTTAAATAGATTTCACAAGGGGTTAGAGCTTCAGGATACAGTGTCCTAAAGAATCCCTCTGGCAATATCTGAAAAGAAACATCGGTGTCACGTTCTTTCTATTTTTAATGCACTTCACTATGGAAACAGTTCTATGCTTCTCTGCTGTCTGTCCATCTCCCTAGTAATTTTGAACTGTTGGATGACATAAATCAAATGTGACAGAGGTAGAGGTCTTAAAGGATAATTAGCTTCCTGCAAGTTTTTGTGCGAGTTACTGTCTAGATAGAGAGAAGAAGAAATAATAATGGCTCCTCAAGGCACTGCAGTGCCACCCTTCAGTGTCCACCAGAGGGTTTCTAAAGAAATTAGATTTACAAAGGGCCTCACATCTCTGCACCTGCCCAGGGTTTGCTTTCAGGGATTAGCATGAATAAATGTTAAAGATTAAAGATTCCTTCGGGTAAAAAGAGCTTTATGTGGGCTGTTTGTTTGTTTGCTTTTCTGGGTTGGATTTTAGTGTTGGGTTTTTTTTCTGATTTGGTTATTTGGGGCTTGTATTTTAATCTTTCTGCCTTCTAAAACAAACAGTCTGGAACTTCAAGCACTGTTTGCTGCTTCTGCTGGGATCTTTTTGGTGGCCACTAGAAGCTGTTTATGGACCTGTGTCACCTGTCCCTCATGAGTTTATCTCAGTCATGTTTGGAACATTCAAAGTCATGCTTAAGGGTGAGCACAGAACTTCACAGGTCCTCTGCTTTATGTTACAGTATTTTAGGAGTAAACATAACACAAATGCTTTGAAAATTGGGTAAATAAATTTATTTTAAATTTCCAGGGAAGACTCATGCATTGATTCTGCAGTGTAATTTACCCCTGAAGAGCTTGTGGCAGCATTAGGACCTGTGCTTTTATAAAACTCATTATTGGGAAGGTGTCTTCAAAAAAATCTCAACATACATTGGATGGCTCTTTAAAATAATTGGTTGAATATTAATTTCTGTGGCTCACTGCAATTATGTTAATTATGGGGAACTCATTAGGCACTAATATAAATATTAGAACCCCTCCTGTAACATTCACTGTAATTTAATGCTAATTCACAGAACCATTATTAAACTGTTAATAGCCAGGGATGGAATCTGTTCAAGTACATAACACCTCACACAATCAGTAAATCCTTGCAGCTGGGGAAGAACATGTGTTACAGTCCACACACGCTTTGAATATCCAGTCATGAGCTGCTGGCAGCTTTCCAATCACAAATTAGGAGACTCAGAGCAAACTGTCATGGGATTCTTGGTGTATTGGCTGACCTGGCCTCGCCAGTCCTCATGACCACCATCAGTGCTGCTTCTGTGGCTGAATTACTGCATAACTTTATCTCATGTCATCTGTTTGGAAACCCAGATGATGACATCTCCTACATAATTTTAAAATCTAGCATGCTAGCAAAGGCAGCTTCCCAATCTTGTGTTTATTTTGTATCCATGCACTTCAGATTTCCTTGGCATAGGGGTTGCTGTTAGTTCTGTTCACATACACAGGTTGCAGTTGTCTGATTCTGCCTGTAGTCATTGGATAGTGCTGGTGTAAGAGTAGTTGTTTTTCATAAAATAAGCGCATCTCTTATTTTGTTAGTCAAGGGGGCAAGAAGGTGGAAATTTAGTCAGTTTGAAATAACTGCGTGAGGGACAAAAATTCCAGGCTTTGGAAAATGCTCTATTTTAATATAGAGCTTTATATACTGAAGTGACAAAAACTTCCTGAAATAAATGCTGACACGGCTAGAATTTAGGTGCCTAAATTGCTGCTCTGAAGAAGTCTGCATAGCTGCTGTTGAACTTCTGGAAGGGATTTCAGTATAAAAATCTTGGCCACCTGGAACTGTGCTGGTCCCTTGTCAGGCTGGAGGGATGCACCCAAAGCCACCCTTGGTGGGGACTGTGGAGCTCAGGGGGAAGAGCTGAGCTGCTGGAGGGAGCCCAGCCTTCCTGTGGCTCCTGCTCCTACAATTATGGAAGGAAGAAGACAAAGTTAACAAAACTAATTTAAAAAATACATTAAAAAGTCTTATAATTAGACTACATGCATAAATAAATATATACTTGCCTTATGAACTTTTTACAAAACTTTTGCCAAAATGCGTTGATGTTAATTTGCTTTGCACCAATGAATAGAATAAATTATTGTGATATAGTTAATAGCTTAAGATCACACTTTAAGAATTTATCAATTATAGAACACGTGAAACAAAGAAACACTGTTCAAAAGTGCGTATGTGTATGTATGTCACATCTGACCCCACAGTGACATATAATTTGCTGCTGCAGATGTTGGTGATTTTGACATTTGGCTGAGGGAAGCAGAGGGCCCTGAATTCACCTGTCTCACCTTCCTAGGAGTGTGGATTTCTATCCCTGCTGTCCTGCATGGTGCTGGAGCCAGGTGGCAGTTTGGGCAGGAGCCGTGCCCAAATTCCCTACTGGAGGGTTTGGGAATGGTGCTCTAAATGGATGAAAAGGAGAGCAAATGCCTGGAAGGTTAGGAATGTGGGCTTCAGGAACCAATTCAGGGTAATGTATATATATTCTCTGAAATTATTTTGTTTAAACTTTTCCCCCTTCTAGAAACAGTGTCACAGGAGGAGACTTGCTGGTTTAATAAATGTAGAATGAAAAGAATGGAATTTTAAGGCCGTTTAAAAAAAAATCTTATTTTTTAAATTTTCATTAAATGATCAGTTAGAAATGGCATTACGTACCATCTTTAACAGCACCATCTGGTGGCTCTCAGGTAATGTTGACATTAACCATGGTTAGAGCGGTTTCTTACATTACTGCATTGTGAAATACCTGGTTTGTTATGAATTCCAGAGGAGGTGTGTGGATTGTGTATGGGTAAATATGGCAAAAATAAGTATATTTGACAAAAGCATGTTGCTGAAATGTGTGGGGTAAAGTAGGGCAGAACTCCAGGGCTGTATGTGCACAAATATTTGAAGAGCAATATTTTCTCATTTCTGTAATATGTTTAAAGATGCCTACTTACCATACAAAATCTATTATTAAAGATTATATTTGCTTCTAATCTTCTTACATATATGTGGAGTCAGGAGAGATCAGCAAAGTCACTGATTGGAAGAGCAGGCTGCTGAGCAGCATTGGGAATTTATAATATATTGGGGGCTTAAGAATGTGAACTTTCATTTTGATGGGTTCAGTCTCAGCAAACAGAGGGTTGATCTCACAACAGTGAACAAGGAGGTAAAAAGATCCACATTCAATCAGGGAAGTCTTGAAAGGCAACCAAAGGCAGAATCTCTTTCTGCTGTGAACCTCTGTGAAGTACACAGGACCGAAGAATGATTTCTGGAGCTGATGGCCATAGGGATGCCATTAGATTTTCTGCACAGGAATTTCAGAGTGGGCAAAGCATCCCTCTGGTCCTTCTCTCCCCAGCTGGAATTCAGCACATTAGTGTTCAGTGTGCTGCTTTTCATTAGTGGTGATTTATGAGTGGCAGTGAGCGTGAAGTCACAGGGATTCTGATCTTTGTCCTCACTATAACAGCTCGTGATGCTGCATGGAGCTTGTGCTTGTATTTTGGTCTCTGTGCTATCTTGAAGATCCAGTTCCCTCAGTGTTAGGTGATCCCTCTGGCCAGGTCTGTTGAGGGCAATTATGGCTGTGTACAACAGCCTTGGCATAAGCAGCTTAGCACTGACTTAATAACCAAAAGCACAATTTTTGCTTGGCTGTTTGTAAGGCAGGTAGTGTTGACATTAGCCATGGCTAGGGCGATTTCTTACCTTGTTACATTATTATTTGTAGGGCAGCTCACTCACAGCTCCCAGGACAGAATCCTTTCCAGAGCAGAGCTTCCTCTGCCATCCCTTTGCTTTGTCCTCTGCTGGCTAACATGAAATAAAGATGACCTGGAAAATATGAACTCAAGCATTACAATTGCTAGTTATTACTTGTGAGGAATGTAGATTATTTTTTTAAGAAGAGTCTATTTGGAATTTATATTGAGAAAGACCAAATGAAATGATGGCAGGAAGCAGTTTGGCACAGTAGGTGGGAAGGTGCTGTCTGAAAAAGCCATGTGCACTGCAGTTAATTGAGGCTAATAGGCATGATTGGCTACACCACAGTTATCTCTCTGTGCCTATTCCTGTGCTGATTATCTGAGCTGTGTTCTCCTCGAATAGCAGGTGTTTTAAAGCCTTCTGTGGATATTAAAGCTTTGCAGTATCGTTTTTTTTCAGTCTCTTCCTTATTTTGTGTGGGCCAGTATTGTGGTGAGCAGAGTGAGTTGTGTCCTCAGCAGGTTCAGGTCCCCCCTACCTCTGATGATTGCAGTGGAGTGTCACATATTCACAGTGACCTGGAAGGCACCCGTGTCTGGCAGAACCTGGGGGCACGAGTCCTGTAGTCTGTGTTTTTTCCTCTGAAACATTATATATTTCATTTATTTCCACTGAGCTTTCTGCTTCATCTCTGGAATGAAAGTGGAATAGCAAGCGATGAAAATAGTGATGAAAATGATGATGAGGATTTATGTGTATAATAATCATCCGCAGATATTAAAGCTTTGCAGTACCCTTTTTCAGAGATATTTGTATGAGTCAGTGAGATCTGACGACTTGCTCAAGGTCACAGAGCAAGTTTGTGGCAGAGACAGAAATAGAGATTGCATCTTGAGAGTCAGGACAGTCTCATATTCCTGGGCTTCCTCTTACAGGCACTGTTATGCTGCATGATGTGGCATTGCCTCAGGCTGTGAAAGAAGGGGGAGCACATCCAAAAGCAAGTTTAGCTGTGCATGCTGGGTTTAAAAACTTACTTTTACATCTTCAAAACTGCCTTAACTACATTAACTTCAGTCAAATTACCATGATACAAAAAACTACAGGAACAGTGGTTAAAAGCTAATCTTTTTTTAATGTGCTGCTGAAGAAATTGTTGAATGCTTATTGCAGGCACCTCCAATATAACCACCCTTCCTAATGAGTTGTTATGAGTGAGATGCTTGTGCAAGGCTGAGCCTGCCATGATCATAGGAGTCAGGATGCACAGTCTGCCCTGTAAAGTTTAAAGAAGTCTGTGGTATCAATATTTGGAGCTGCCCTATTGCAAGGTGAAAACTCTTCTCACTTTTGGCTCCATAATAATGCCCTAAGTTCTGCTTTTCTCACCAAAAATGGGACCTCTTACTGCTGAATAGTACACAAACCTGGCTCAGAGCATCAGTCCAAAAGCAGAACTAGTTTAATTAGTTCCAGGATCCATGGAGGAGAAACAGAAGGCAAATAATCTCTTGCAGCCATGCTCCACTTCAAGAGGTACGTGGAGATGGGGAAATAGCTCATGCCAGCTTGCTAGAAAGGAGACTGGAAGTTATAGATTGCACAGGTGTGATACTGGAGGTGGAGAACAAATGTTTCCCACCTAGTGAGAAACGCTTCAGAAAGGAAGAGTCATTGCTTAATAGCAGCATGATGGTTGAAAGCAAGAGTGAGTCTTCTAAAAGCCTCAAGCTTTATCTAAATGAGCAAAAGACACAGGATTTTTAAAAATGACAGCTTAAATGCAGAAATGCAACAAGGCAGACTGAAAAAAAAGGAGTCGGAGGTGCGTTTGGAAAAGACATCAAAACTAGTAAAAAATGAATCTTCAAAAACATCAGGATCACGGAGCCTGCCAAAAAAATCTCTAGGGCTGGTAGATGCTCAGAAATGACAAATGAATTCTTTGCATCTGTTGCTCATTGTGAAGAAGTGGCAGTTCCCTGTGTGCCGGTGCACTTCTTAAAGAAGAATTCTTCAGGAGCTCTCTTTCAAATTAACAAATTGGTCGGGGAATTTATGAATCAAATAGAAGTTGCCAAGTAATTTATTAACCCCAGCTTTCAGTAGGAATTCTGAAAGAGTAAGATAGCAAGACTAACTGAAAGATGCTAAATGGGATATGGCTTTCTAGAAATGTAATAAGGGAAACCACGGGCTGGTGGGTTTGGCATACACACAAGAAGAAATTTCTATAGAGTGGTGTATTGAGAATGGAATTACAGGCTACAGAGACAGGAGTCAGCCTGGTTTTTGTAATGAGTAGTCAGTCTGTGCAAAACGTCAGAGCTTTTCTAATAAAATAGCAAATGTATCTGTCCTGGGACCCAGGGTGGTCAGCAGATGCATAAATGATGTGGGAAGAATTGAATACTTGTTGTTTGTTGCTGTCCTAATAGCTTTGAATTATTGATGATGAAGGAACAACTTTCTAAGAACCCAGTGAGCCTGAGTGAGCTAGCACTGAAATACAGACTGGCTGTAGATACACAGAGTGATACATCACTTTGTTTGTGGGGAAGAATTGGGTGTGCTCTGGGCTGTTTCTTGGATAAGAACTTGAGTTGTGAGAGAAATGCCATCTCAGTACTCGGGAATCTCAAATATTAGAGTTATTAGGACAATAAGAGAGCAACTTGAGGAGGCATTAATTGCTTTATGTGCTAATATCAATGTACAGAATTTCTGCCTCCTGAGTACTGTGTTGTGGTTCCTTTTCCTCCAGTCCAGCCCAAAATACACTAAAACTGGATGAAGCAGTGAGAGGACAGCAAAGCTCTTTGGAATCTTGCAATGGGCTCTGTGAAAGAAATGAGCAGTGAGGCTGAGGCCCTTCAGCATGCAAAACAGACTTGAGGAAAGTGGTAATAAAGGCTGTGAAGTCTTGTGGCATGGAGAGAGTAGGTAGAGTTTGATGTCTCTAATTCAGAACAGGACCTGGGGGACGTGAAATTAAGTTGTCAGGTTAAGGGTTCTTCTGTGCCTTCCTAGTTCCTGGTTTGGCCACTGCTAGAGTCACACACTGGGCTGTGGGGGCCCTCCTGTCTCCTCTGTGGTTTTCTGATGTTTGGCTTGAGGTAATTTGGGAAACCACTGCTGCAGCTATTCAGAGCAGAATTGGCCTTCCGTCAGGATCTCTGTTCATCCTCTCTAGAGCTAATTCAGAGTCAGAAATCAAGCAGTTGACTTGACTTATCCTGACCGAGCAACTTTAAGATTTTTTTAAGATTCCTTCTAAGATTTAAGATTAAGTTTTTAATTTAGATTAAGTTTTTAGGATTCCTGCAGTAAATGAGTTTTGTCATTAGTTCAGAGACACTTCATGTGTGTGGGACAGTGGGAAGGTGTGAGCAGCATCTCCACAGCCAGGGGTGAATAGCTGGAGCCCAACCCCCAGGGCAGGGATGCAGACAAATCCCCAGCTTCTCACTGGGGTGCAGTGATGCACAGGCAGGAAACTGCAGCCCGAGGCAATGAAACGGGAATGGCGTGTCTGGGTTTGCAGTGATTGTGTTTTAGTTTCAGCACTACTGCGAAAATCAAAACATTGTGGTAATTCTAAAAGACTACAGAAACCAAAAGATAAAAGTGAAGAGTGTCCCATATGCTTTTACAATATTAAAACAACTCAACTAAAGCTGGGTCAGGGCCAGCCTCTTGATAAAGGCTGTGCTTTTGCATTCCAAGGAACAAAAGACTAAATTACAAAGAACATACTGACCCTTTATATGCAACTGTAGAGGGGAAGAGAAATCTCATAAAGTATTGAATTTTTTCTTTGAAGATTTTTTTCATTTTAATTTCAGACATGAAACGTAAGAGCATGGTATGGATAGAGAGTAAAGAGGTTAAGGGAGTAGTTGAGAGTACATGTCCACATGTGGAAGTTGCCAGGAATGGTTTGTTAATCTGAAGGCAGTGGTGTTGAGAATCTCACACTTAGAGTGATTTAGAGGAGAATATTTTCTAGAATCAGTAAGTTTTATTTACACTGAAAAACTTCACAAGTTTTCCACTTCTCTGCCTGGCTCTCACAGCTGACTCATTGCAAATTATGAGCAGGTTTGTTTTTAGGATGTGTGGCTATTGGACTTCTATCTTGATATCCTTTGATACCTTACTGGTCTTCCCTTTAAAGATTCTCAGGTAAGGTGGATTATGTAGTCTCTGGTTAGGAAACAGGACTGATCTTCTTATACCTTACAAAATTACTCTGAAGAATGTCATGTCCTATGGAATCTAAAATTTCCACTAGAGCAGTTGAAGTAGCAAGTAGTTGTGTGCGTTGCCAGGTCAATAGGAAACAAATGAAATTGTTCACCACCAGGAGATGGGTACTTGACCTTTCAGGTCAAACTGTTCACCACCAGGGGATGAGCATTCAGGTCAAACTGTGGCCACTCATGCTTCACCATCACCAGGCACAAACCCTTCCAGCTTTATCAGGTACCTAAATCAATCTGAGTTGTTTAGTGTTGCTTCTCGAGGCCTCCAGGCATCCGCATTCAAATGCAGCAAACTGACTTCCCGGGACAGAATGTAAAACATCTCCCAGCCCTGGGGAGCAGAGATGCTCAGTGAGGCAGTGAGTTTACCCTCTCCCCACCTGCATAGTACGAGGGATGAGAGAATGCAGATGAGAGAAGCCCCTGTAATAGCCATTACAGCATCCTGCAGATCCTTCAGAACATGGCAGTAGGTTCCACCAAACAGGAGCAACCTTGCTGTCAATTTGTAGCCTTTCAACACAAACTGAAGGTTTAAGGCTGAATGTCTCTGCCCAATCCTTCAAACTGATTTCACATAAGAAGGTTCTTATTCTTTCCCTTTACCTGGATTGGGATTGCTGAAAACAGAAGATTAGTGTGCTGCTGTGTGCCTGATCTCTAGAACTGCTGGGACACCTAGATGGGAACTCCCTGCTAGCTGTCACTGGAAATGAAAATAAGAAACACTAGAAACGTTATTAGACCCAGAAAGATCAGATGCAGTAATATGTGGACTGAATGCTAAGACACTGGTATAGAGCATACATGGCATGAATCATCCCAATTAAACGGAGGAAATTACTTAGCCATGTGAAAAAATTATGCCTTGATGATAAAAGCTACTGGTTTGTTTTACTTTTTTCTGGCACTTTATTATTTCTGAAGGTTTAAAGAACTCCAGCCTCATAACTCCCATGATAAGTGTTCTAATTATGATCATTAAGAATGCTTTCTGATTGTTTTGAGTTAGGTAATAACTTGATATGATAAATAAATCAAGCAGTTCCCAATCCAAATGTAGTGTCTGGCTTTGGAAATACAGTATGCTCCCTTCTTTCCTGTGTGAAATAGATCTGAACAGCTGGAACAAATGTTCTTGTCACTAAATTATAAATTACAGCTATCAAAACCAAAACATTTAGTTCCAGCACTTAAGAAATAGATTTTTAAGAAGTCCTCCCATTTATCAGTTTAGCCATTGATTATGTGTGTAAGGTCATTGAATCAGAGCAGTAATGAGTGGAATTCTTGATTGCTCAAATACCAGACTAAACGTACCCATAGTTTTACATCCAGGAACTTGATAATACCTGAGAATGCCTCAGAGCATTCCAGGAACTAATGCTATGTGTAAGCACTTACCACTCCCTCCATGATCCCCAGGAACATGTTTGCTGAGTAGGAGGGGAAGATAAATTTACTTCCAGGAGCTCCCTGCTTGTCAGGTTTCCAGTCTGTCGAGGAAGCAGTTTAATTCCCAATGGTTAGGATTGCTGTGATAGGCTGTGGAGTGGCAGCAGATCAGGGTTAAGGTCAGGCTGAGCTTCCTAGCATTAACCATTTAACTGACTGCCTTCCTTCCCTTGGTGCATGAGGCAGGAGTATGAAGATCACCAGGCCTGTTCCACAATAAATATGATCTGCCATCACAGCTTGCCGTGTTCCTCAGGCTTGTCTTGAGATGAAACCTGAAGTTAGCGTGTCAATTTGACACAATATTTGTTTGTTTTTAATATTGCTCCTGATACCTGGATTTGAACAGTTTTATTTTCCATGTATGCTGACAGCTTTGGGCTTCACCAGTATAGAGGGAGGGACTGGCTTCAACCTTCATCCTTTTCAGTTTTGTGCCCTTGTTTTCACAGATCTCTGCTAATTATAGTTGGTTTTTTTTGAGCAGAAGGTTAAGGAATATCTGCAGGGTGCTTGTGACTCTGCTGTGCTTGCACACTGTTCCTGTGTTCAAGATTTCTGTGAAATCATCAATTCAGCCTCTTTTAGATGCTATTCTTCAATGGAAATAGCTCAGATGTGCAAGTAAGTGTTACAGATGTCTTTGAAGTGATGTGCAGTTGGGAAGAGCTATATTAAGAGACAAAAAATTATGTTCTTGTGCTTGCAGAAATACCTGAAAACCATTTTTCTTAAGGATGTGTCATGGGGTTGACAGCTACTGGTTCTGATGCCTTTTATGATGCTTCCTCCACAGCTCAAGTGTTCTTTCTGGGTGTTTCATGGAAGGTTGCATTGGGAAGTTTTTTCCCAGGCTGAACACTGACTGGCTTCTTTTTTTCTCTATCTTTCAGTCTTGATAAAACTCACAGGAACCAAGTTATCTTTGATTCCTCTGGTGCTATTCGAAAAAGTATGGAAAAACTCGAGGGTAGAACCGAGAGGGAGAGGGAGCAGAGTCTTTGCATAAACTTCTTTAAACAGAAACCCAAATCCAAAAAACAGCAGTAAAGATCTGATCCACGGTCTGAGGCTGGCTGTTGTCCCCTTTCTAAAGTTCCCCCACAGCCTGTTAATTCCTCATAACTGCAGAATTTGCATTGAGAAGGCAAAAATTACTTCTGCAGAAGAACCGTAAAAGACCCCACCAGCACAAACAAGACCAGATTGCAGCTACAGTAAGAGGTAGAAGCAGACGTGTTTCAGGTGAACAGGAGTTGGAGAAGGAAAGACGAAGCACTTGGGCATCAGGTGTAAATTGGTAACTCAGAAATCTATTAAATAAATGAATCCTCTTTTTTTTTTCCTAAGGAATATCAATAAGCTTTGTATTTCCCTTTGCCTTCTCTTTGATGTGTTATAATTATATTATTGTAAATACCTTTCTGTAGGCTGCTGGCAAACTCTGCTTTCTGTATTGTAGCAAGGAATCCAAAAGTTCTGCTGTGAAGATTTTTTTTCTGCCTCTGTTGGAAAAGCACACAAATATTCTCTGGGCAGATTATTTTCACTTGGAAGTTCACTTTTAAATTCACTTTTAGTTCTGGAGTAAAGTACTTCACTCAAATTGCAAGAAAAGGGAGAAATGTGTTAACCAAATGGGCGAAATGAATTTGTTAGGAAATTAAGTCTAGACAGAGATGCTCTGTCCAGGTGGTATCTCAGCTCAAAACTTCAGTTTGAATAACAGAGCATTTTTGTTTCCGTAGTATACACCATGAGTGCTTTGCTTTTAGGGGCATCAAGTGTGTTTCAAAACTAGAGTGACAGCAAAGTACAGCTTGCAAATTAAAGAGTAGATCTTGTTCCTGGTAAGCATCTATTTCTGTTGCATTTGCTATGGATTGTATTACTCTTTCTCTGCTCAGTCAGAGCTCTGTAGAAGGGCCGTTATGGAGGTAGATGCAGCATTTATAACACTCTGGAATTATATAAAATGCCTTTATGAAATGTATTTCTATAAATTTATCACAGTACAAGCTAAAGGATCCTGTATTCCAATTTCTTATTGTCGAATTTATGTTTAAAATGTACATTTTGAGCTCACCTCACTGGACTGATGTGTATATATATATATTCACATACATGTGTTCACACACCTGTTTCCAATGCAGCTGCAGTTTTTATTCTGTGCTCTTCAAACAGTATCTCTTGGCCAACAATAAAAGAGGAAAACACCAGAAACTGGACAGTGCTCAGTGTTTCACTGTAAGCCCTCTCCCTCATGTGCACTCTTAAATTTCAGGGGCTGCAATACAGAAGGATGGAGTTTTAATGCACATAGGCCAAATGTCAGTATATATTTACTTTGTTTCCTAATTGTGCTAGAAATGGGGAAAGATGCTTTTTAGATTTAAAATAGTTTTAGGTTTCTAAACTCTTTGAGGTTTGAAACACATTCAAAACCATGTTTGTAGGAGTATGTGATATCCTGAACCAGTTTGAGGCTCCCTTTATGGCTGTCAGTAACTCCATAATGGGTTCCAGCAAGGATGGCTGTCCCAAAAAGCACGTGTTGAGTACAAATCTGTCTGTCTCTTAAACCACAATGCCATTTATTTTTTTCATTCACCATTTACTAGACTCCTACACCCTACTTACTTGGGAAACTATCCTATGTCTATAAAACGGAAGAGGGGTGGGGTTTTGTTTGTTAGTTTTGCTTTTTAATATACTAAGAATTTTACATTTTTTGTCTTCGCAGTTTCTTTTCAAAGTCAATTATTTTAAATTAGCTCATGAAATGTTTAGAAGAATAAATTATTTCCTTTTTGCTTTGAACTAAAGGAAGAGTAATTAAGTAGTGCTGAACTGAACAAACAACCATTACTTGTAGGTACCACAGACTTATTTCCCTATAATTTTTATAGGTTAGTCAAGCTGTAAATTACCCAGGAAAGCCCTCAGGTAGACTTTTTCTAATTATCTGACATGGCTCCCTGCTTTTAAACCAAGAACTAACAGTGGAAGACTTGTGCTGTAGTGAAGAAGGAAAAATTGAAAGAGATTAAAACAGCTCAATATGAAAATAATTGCTTGTTTCACAGCTGCTCTGAACATAGTCCCACCCTGAAGGCAGATTGTGGTAAAGGCTGAACGTACTATGAGAAGATTAAAAAGACTAAATGCTGAAATGGCAGAATATGCCTGGTGTGGGGATAAGCAGATAGCTGTGTGCCTGGGAACTTCTGAGGGGTGTTTCCTCTACACAAGTCACTCCAGGTTCAAGTTCTGTGGGCACAGTCACAGAGAAATAAATTCTATCGTGTGGTCATTTGCACTTGTTACCTCACACTTTGCTTCTTTCTGTCCATCTTCACAGTCTGTGGCTTGGAAGATTTACAGCATGTTTTATAGGTAGATTAACAGTTGGGAATACTGTGTGTAGTGCAGTAACTTAAATGTTTTTGGGGTTTTTGTTGGGGAGTGGCATTATCTGCTCTAATGCCCACTGTGTGTTCCCATCCACTATTCATTTTTATGCCCTCTTCTGCAGCCTTATCCTTGTACTGGAGTATAATCTGAAAAATTTTCAGGTTTTGTTTAAGAAGTAGAAATGTTGGTTCCACAAGTTCTTGAAATTCCATTCTTCAGTTACACTGTATTGTTAACTTTGATATCTGAAGGTTAAATGTGCTTTAGTGCATTAAAGGAGGAAAAACTGGCAGCTGAAAAAACCAGGAGAAGTTTCCTGCACCAGATTCCTGTCTGTTCTAGTGTAATAAAAAAAAAATAAATAAATTTGAATGTTAATTGACTCAGTAATGTAACTTCACAGACTGAGATTCAGTCCTTGTGTTCTGCAGTGTCCTAAGGCGTGAAGAAGGTTCAGTGTGTCCATATTCCTCAGGAACACTTGGAAAAGGGGCAGTCGCAGTGGCCTGGGGCTCAGCTCTGTGCTCCCCGTGCTGAAGTGTTTTGTGCCTGTTGCAGTGGCTGCAGCTGGAGGTGTCACACACAGCAGTACAGGGAACACCTGTCCCAGTGCAAAGACAGAGACTTTATCACAGCTCTTGCCTGTACACAATTCCCTGCCCTCTGTCTGATGGAGCAAAGGCAAGAAGAGTAAAAATGTAGGAATTAATTTTTGTACTTCTGGGGCTATGGTGTTTTATGTTCTTTGGTTTTTTTTTTTGTATTCTGGTTTGGCTTTTTCTGTATTGCATGATTGTTTAACACTGTTTTTAGCTCTTTATTGTTCATTTTATATGTATCTACCTCTCTGGATTTGCTCTGGCTCTGGTCTTGCACTGCTCTTGGACAGTAACAGTGTGAGCAGTTGAGCAGCTGTGCTGGTCTCAGCCCATGTATAATAATGTGAATAAATGGCTGTAACCTCTCATTCATCTGAGATTCAGAGGGCCTTCTCCACTGGCATAGGGGTCTATTCCATCCTTCCAGCTGTGTTAGCTTTTAAATGAGCAGGTCTGGTCATTAGCAGAAGATTTTGTACTAATGTGTCAACACAGATTAGAAATTTTTCTTTTTTTTATGGGGATAGTATTGACTGTTAACTTTGTTTCCTTGCAGTGATAGTTCCTGTTCCATGAGATAACTAATTTTTTCTGGTTATAGCTACCTGTCCTAAGACTTCTTCTGGTATTTGCACTTGAGAAGCTCTGCCAGGACAAAATAAGATATTTCCATAGCTTGTATGTCTGACAGATTCTTTTTTGGAGCAGTTTAATATATCGTTGGGATTTAAAGATGTGCTGAATCTAATCTTCCAAGAGTTGAGAAAAATATTCATTAGAATGCATTGTCTCTTGCTGAGTTTGACCTTCACTACCCTGCTGGAGTGCCCTACAATTTTTTATCTGCTTTTTTTCCTGCTTTTCCTCCTTGGATGATAATGAAAATGAAGCAGTTTGCCTGTCCAGCCTTAGCTCTCTGCAGTCCTGGTGCCTTCCTGCCATTCAGTCTGCTGCTGAGGTCAGTGTCCCTGTGCCTGTGTCTTCAAATCTCCTTTTTTGTTTTTTTGTCTTGGCTTCTGGCTTTGACAAGCAGGTGACAAAGTAGTTTTGTTTTTTGTATTGCTCTCACGCTCAGGAGCTTGTGCTGTGTATTGGGTGTGCATGGTAATGCTGCCCTGGCTTTCAGAACTTAATAGGTTGACAGTCAGTCTGTGCTTTATTGCAGAAGTAGAGACTCCCTTTCCATCATTTCGTTATTTGCCATGTTGTTCAGTCCTCTGGAGGAATAAACAATAGCACTGGAATAGCAACACTCTCAAAACTAACAATTAGGTACGGTGGTGGCACTGGTCTGACCAGCACCCAGTCACCTGTGCAGGGCCAGGAAAGGAGGGAGGGACGCTTTTCCTCTTCTCCAGCTCTTACTGGAGGCAAGCAGTGCTTGAACTCTGCTGCATTTGCACTATTCAGAAGTGTGACTTGAGAAACGTGCTTGGCACAGAAATAAAAGACAAAAGCTGCTGTTTAGTTGTTATATCTCACACTGAGAAGGGACAGTTAATTTCCCTGTAACTACCGTTCCATGAACATAAAAGTTTCACTAAATTCCAAGAGTATTAGAATTGGTGGAAAAGACTGCAGGTAAGCCTGGAGTTTCAGAACAATTACATGTAAAACTCTCTCTTGACCTCACAGTTAATTTCTTAATATGTTGTGAGATTTTTCCAGTATCAGCTCAAACTGAGAAACTCTAGCACCATGAATACATTTATTTTGGGTGGAAACTGGAGCAGGTGATTGTTGGTACCATTCATCCTGTTTTTAGAGAAACCTTCCAAAGCCTGAATACTGTAGTTTTCACTTAATTTACATGGCTAACAGAACATGTCCAGGGATGGCTGACCCTTTCACATGTGGAAAGATGTACTTATGATGAATCTGTTATGTGCTGAGGTGTCAGACCTCTGGGTCAGTGACATCACAGGGTGCAATATCTCTGCAAGCAGGATAATACACAGCCTTGCAGTTCCATTTCCAGTGCTAAAACTCTTGAAGTGGAATACCAGTTGTGTATTCCAGTAACTGTTTTCTATCTTTCCAAACACCGTGGAAGGTTGCTGTGTTCATCCCAACAAGTCTGGCACGGTAGCTCACGCTGTGGACAACTGGAAGCAAAGTCTGAGCACATTTTGCACTCATAAATGTGATGCTGATCCATGGCCATGGTTATTCATGCTGTGAAGCAAAGGGAATGTTGCTCATCATCTCTGCAAGTTTTTGGCTGGCCGCTGGGTCTATTCCTCTTGTGAATCTTTAGAAGTGTTGCTCATCACTGATCGATGGATGAGGCTCTAAAACAGTTGTAATTGAGATAGTGTTCACCCTGTCATCATTACAGGATACAGCACTTTTATTAGCCTGGATCACTTATTAGTCACAGCAATCAAAGCCACGTTTCAATCAGTCACAGGAGGAGCTGACAGAACATGGATGTTAACATTAGATATCCAACGTGTTCATTTGCAGACCTGTCATATTTGTCATGGTGGCAGTAAATGGTGCTAAACTGTTTTTTCAATAGATTCATTAGTGTTAACCTTTTGGGTTGATACATCTGCCACAATTTGTACAATTTTTTTCCCAAGCATATTAAATATGAAGATTTAAATTATGCTTGTTATAAAGAAATGGGATTTTATTGAAATGGAATTTTATTAAATGATTAAAATTCTTTATTGTTATGGGTTATTAAGTTGGCCTAATGTATCTCAGCTGTTACCTCAAATTTCATCAAGAAATGTTTTGTTCTTAAACAAAACCTGATCCTGTAGATATTAAAGGAAGAGACTAGAGTTAAGAGATGCTCTCAAGAGTTTTGAATTGTTCCCAGTTCTGAAACTCTTTGCCATGCTAGTGCTCCTTTATCTTTCTGCGCCAAAGAGGACATTTTACATGTTTAGTAGACAGGTTTGAATTAGCTGCATGAATTAGCAGATGATAACTTATTTAATGATCATTTAGGTAGAGAATGTAGCTCATGATTTTATTTTAATTTGGACCTTCTTTTTTTTTGGTTACTTTTATGATGGATCTTCAATGCCAATGCATGGTTTCTGAGATAAGATTTCTGTAGAGAAAACTTAAATGACAGTTTCTTGCCTGAGGAATGGCTATAGCTGCTGTATAATGAAACAATAGGGTTAATTTCAGCTGGCATTGACTATTACACTTTCCTGAAAATCTGTTATCTCACAGGCTCAGGCAGCGAGGATGAGGAACACACAAAAAAGGATGCTGAAATATTCAGGTGTATGCATCAAAGGGAAGCCAGCTCTGTAATTCCAGTAGCTTTGCTAGGAGTGCTGAATCTGCTGTCACAATGGAGTAGGAATGGGCACGTGGCTGCAGAGCCCTGTCATGGGCTGGTGCTAAATGTGTGCAGGGCTGGCACAGGAGCCTTCAGTGGGCAGCTGTGGGGTTTGCGCTGCTGGTCTGACAGGTGGATGCTGCTGGAAACATTCCTGCTGCCCTGGGCCCACTGCAGCAGCTGTGCTGGCTAAGTGGGAATGAAGCTGGCACTCTAAACCACTGTTTCATATCTCACCCCTGGTAAGAGCTCCTGGACATATTCAAGTGTAATAAACCACTTGATCATGGTGGTGAGGCTTTTTGCTGCTTAAAAATGTAAATTTGTTTGTACATAGCACTTGTGGAAACTGAGCAGTAAAGTTTTTCCTGCGACCTTTGGTCAGTGGAAGAGTTGCTGCTGTCTCTGCTGAGTGCGAGACTCCTTCTGGCACTTTGAATCTGTAGCAAATGGCTTAGATTTTACACAGGTAAACTAAAGCAAAAGTTTGAAACCTAAACTGAAGTTGTAGATTTGCAGCTCATGGCTGTTGAGCTCTGCCCAGTCAAATGGTGACAGCACAGCACTTTGTGTGGGAGCCAGAATGGTGCAGTATTTTCTCATGCTAATGTGGAGCAGGTCTCAGTTCTCCTGCCTGTGAGTACAGCAGAGGTAGAATTTATGTTGAAGCTGCAAGCAGTGCAGCAGCAAAGCAGAAAATTTCCGGCCTTCAGTGAACACACACTAAATTAGCTCAATGTCCCAGTGCAATACTTCAGAGGAAGAGAAATCAGGAATAGAGAGGATAGACCATGTAATTTGTTTCTTTGCCAGTGCAAGAGGGTTCTCTTTTAATGAGTCTAATTTCAAAACTCTCGAGGAACAGATATCACAGCAGTTTTTCTTGAGAGTGCCAAGTGCTATCCATTTATTGAAAAGCTTTGCCTGCTATCCATCCTTCTTTCTCCCTTCTAGTTGTACCTTTGGGCCAGCCTAAGTTTCTTTATTGTTGTTTGTATGCTTCACTGATATTTTGCCATCTTGCCACTTGACAAAGCTGTATATATTCATCCTGCTTTCTAAGAAAATTTCTCTAGCACCTTAGCAAATTGAATGGAGTTTGAGAGGTTTTGTCTACATTGATTTAGGATAATGTGAGGCAAGAGAGGATATCACAGTTGCTTTCAATGACAATTCTGAAAAGAAGAAAATGCTATGAGCAGCTCTGGCTTCATAGTGGAAGTTGCACAACACTTGCAAAGAGGGATTGATTTGGTTTGTTCTTTTACTGTGTTACTTATCAAAGACTTCCACTGTTTCCATCTAATACTAAACATCTTGTTTATGGGCATAGAGAAATCCTCACCTTCCAAGTAAAGCAAGGAATTTTGTTACTGTAAGCAAAATCTTGAGAATCAAATTGTTGTTAGTGCAGATCTAACTGTTGCAGAAAAAAATGACCATGCAGTTAAAACTGTGATGCACACAGCTCCCTGTCTCTGGCTCTTTTTCTGTGTGCTGTGCTCCCCTATCCACTGCTCCTCTGGGTCAACTATAGTTATATCAGCGCTGAAATCCCTTGCCAGGAGGAATAAAACTCATATTGTTGTGTTGCTTGGTTTTTCTTTCCTTCCCCCCTCTAGGATGCAAACCTCTGTATGGGTTTTATTTGTTTGCTAAGATGTTGTTAAACCTTTGCCTTCCTTCACCAATCCACAGCGCTGGGTTAGATGCAAGTTACTGTATTTGCCCTTTGCACATGTTAGGTGCTATTTCTTTCTTCACTTTGTTACCCCTAATTAGGGTTTTGTCTAGCTGCAGGTCTGGTTTTTTTTGTTTGGCTTTTTTTTTTTTCGTCTTTAAGCTGGCCACTGGCAAGTTGTTTCTCGTGTGGGGTTTCTGGTGCTAAGGCTGTGTCCTGCACCCCACATCCTCCCTCCTGACCTCCCAAGGCTGCTGTTGTCACACCAGCCCTTTCTCCCTCTCCCTCAGGCAGAGCAGGCAGCCCTCACTCTGAGGTGTGGCAAATCCCCTGAGAAGTTTATGGTGTTGATGCCTCAAGGTTTAGCTTTCATATTTTCCAGATTCTGTGCTGCACTAATATATAACTCTGAACTTCATATAAAGCATGAGCGAGTTCTTCTCACAGTTCAGTCAGACAGAACAATTCTTTGCCAGCCCCAGAACCAAGGACACCATTGCAGCTTCAGGCCCAAAAAGTGCAAACAACAGGGAATTGAGGAGAGCAAACTGGGAGGATGGGACTGCATAAACTGAAGCTGTAATTGGACCCCAATATGGAAATGGAGCAAAACTCATAAAAGTGTGAAAAGTCGTGACCTGGGGTTCATCCTGGGTGGAGCCACAGCCAGGCTCTTGTGCTTCCCAAGGTGAATCCTTTGAAGGCCTTTTATTAAATCCCTGCTTTATCCCTTTAATACTGTCCAGCCTGTGTTCCAGGGAGCCTCTCCAGGCATCAGTGTGTCACTGCTCTGCAGGGCTGGCATGAAGAATGCTGATGTGGTGTCACAGAACTGGTGCTTAAGCACCTTAATGTCCCTGGCAAGACCAGTTTGGATCTCTGCTGGGAGCCTGATAATGATGGAGTGTCAGTGAGACTTATGGACCCAAAGATACCAACCAGAGCATCTCTGTGTACAGAACATCTATTTTCCTTGGGTTTGAGAGATTAGTTGCAGAAATAGTTGACACATTTGTAAGCAGATTAGGCCATTAATTATCATAGAGCATGCTGAGTGTTGTATTTGAGGAAGCTAGAGTTTAGAGCTTCTGCACTCTTAGCTGTGACACAGCTGTGCTAGCAGGGTTTTGCTATTAATACACTACATTGTGATACTTGCTCAGCTTTCTGAATTTGAGAAAATGGAGTGAGAGCTCTGCTGTTAAATCAAGGCTCTGTCTGAGAGGTCAGAGCCTGGTGGCTGTTTACAATGCTGAGGTGAGAAAGACATTGTTCCTCTTTCCAGGATCTGTTTCTGTTGTATGAAGGTGGCTTTTACAGTCAAAGTTGCTCTTAACCCTCTTGCACATACTACTTGAAGTGCCCAGAAGGAAAAGTCAGCAAAAGTGGGTAAGCCTGAAATATGCAGCAACTGTGAAGTCATACCTGGATCTCAGTAGTGCTTCCTTTTCATAGTAGTGGAGAAAGAAGATGGCTCCCTTGATAAATCAGTGGACTTTGCCTGAACTGGCTAAACCTTCATTTAAATCAATTATTGGAATCACTGTTATCCTCAGTTTTCAAGAACTGGCGGTTAGAGAATCAAGTGCATTATGAATCTTTCCCAATGTATCTCGAAGATACATTTGAGGTTTGCAGCATGTAGTAAATAAACAGGGATTCCAAAGAGTTAAAATTCACTCGTTATTATTTGGTTATGGAATCCCTGTAGTAGGGTTTCCTCCTTGACTGAGTTGCTTAAGTCATTACTGTTTTTTTCAGACAAAACCAGTTTCCCTTCCTGACAAGCATTTAGAATCATAGAATAGTTTAGATTGGAGAAGACCTTCCCCAGCAGTGGGGTCAGACAGACAGGCCTGTAGTGCCCGAGATCCTCCCCCCGGACTTTCTTCTGGGTGGACATCACCTCTGGCAGCTTCCAGTGAGCTGGGACCTCCCTGTGGAGCCAGGGCTGCAGTCTCCCCTGATTGCCCTTGGATTTCTTGGTGCTGAAGCCTCAATAACGGGGGATGGTCTGAGGGCTGTGCCAGGCTGGGGAGCTTTCCCATCACATCTTTAACCCAAGCCCCAGGCAGGCAGCAAACTTCCCCAGGTGGCTTCAGTCTGCACGTGGAGCCTCCTGTTCCCTCCTCAAGGCAGTCTCCTGTGACAATGACCTGTCTTCTTTTCTGGAAGCAATTTTGTACTATTTTTGTACACTTCAGAGGAAAGCAAGCTCTTTGGAGGCAGGAATTCCTAAATGATGAGAGCAAAAGAGGATTGAGTGTCCCACAGGCAGGTACAGCTGAACAGGGGCCAGTCCTGAGGACTTTCTAGCATCACATTACCTGTGAATGTCTGTGCTTTTGACACTTTCAGATTTGTAAGATAGGGAGAAGTAAATGTAGTCAAATCGAGGCTTATTTCTGATTCTTAATAAATTAATTTTCTGCCTAAATAGAGTAAATTGCTCTGGGATGGAATGACCTGAATAAATTTCTTTCAGAAGGCTGTGAAAATAATCTGTGAAGTCAGATGACAGTCCAGTTATATTTTTCTAGCAGAGATGGATTGTATTTAGATTTCTGTCCTAGGTTACAGTGTAAAAATGTGCCAGAAGGTCTGTATTCTATCTCCATCTTCATGAACTGTTAAAATCAGGAGGGGCAGTGTTTTCCTTACCTCCTCCCCCGGACCATCTCCTGTTAATGGGCCATTAACACCTTGCCCCATGAGTCACAGATAACTCCCTCCAGGAGCCATTTGTGTTTAATGTGCAATTAAGGACCCACCCCATGACTCATTAATGACATCAGCCCATTGTGAGAAGCTCCGCCCAGGGGGAGGAGCCAAGCATTCCCACCTGGATATAATCTGGGAGTTCAGACAGAACAAGCTGCCCTGACCCACTGGTTTCCAGAGGACAAGAGCTACCAGACCTGTCTACAGGATCAACACTTCAGCAAGACCACCTCATCTGGACTGCTGCCACCACCCTAACTAGCAGGGTATCAGGTTGTATTCTGACTCTGTCAGTGTTTTTGTTTCTTTTGTATTACTTACATGTATTTTACTTTTTCCTATTAAATTGTATTTCTGACTTGGAGTCTCACTGGTTCTGCTTTCAAACCAGCACAATTTCATACAATGAAATTCAACTGGAAAAGAAAAAAGCATGGGAAAGGTTTTAGCTTCCTTACTACCTAGTTGCTGCAGTCCTCAGCTTAAGGAGATAAGTATCAGCAAGGCCAGAAGACAGTACCATTTATCACGGTATGAGGTTTTTCAAGGTGGGTGGAAGTTTCTAACTTGGTCGTTTGAAGAATCCTGAAACGTTACCCGAATCCCTAAGTAATACTATTTATTGCAACAAATATGTATCTGTTCCATTTTGTGCATGTAACACCTACCCTGGGTAGATTTGAAGTTGATAAAGGAGGGCTGTATGAAGTTTTATGAGCATGATTGCTAGAAAACTGTCTGCTTTTTCACTTAAGCAGTGGCAGAAAAATCAACAAAGTTCTTAACGAAATGCTTGTTGAGGTTTCACACTTCTGGCTAGAAGAAACTTAAACATGCTTCCACTTTTTTGTAATAATTGAAATGTCTTGCTAACATCTCTGTCATTATATTTCTCTGCAAAATGGGTAATTCATCCTTGGTTTAGTTTGCTAAAAAACATACAGTCTTTGAAAAGTCAGATATTTGTGTTTCTGTCTTGACATTTCTTTCCTCAGCTTTTACAGGGAAAATGTGTCACTCATTTATTTGTGCAACAAAGTTGTATCTTTTGAAGTGCTTACTAAACTGCCTCTGAAATGCTGGCAGTGAAAGTAGCTGTTGTAGATGTTGCTGTCAATCCTCCCCTACCAGCCTCAACACTTTTTTGGCAAACTGTAGGAGTGTAGAAATTTGATCATGCTCTGTGCTTAAGTGAGTTTCTTTAGACATGGATGGCTTGTGTTTTTTGGTGGGAGTATTTAAAGCTATGCAAATCCAGTTATGGTTTTAAGGAACTACCTTGTTGGGGCTGTTTTCCACTTCTACGTCTGAGGAAAGCATTCAGATAAGTGCAAAACAGAAAGTAGAAGATGCCCAAATGGTGGTTAATGTTATAAAAAGGATGGAAAATACAGGGTGTTCTTTTTTGCATTAACAGCTCCTGTTTTGGGAGGGGAAATTGTAATCTGTGGGTTGGAATAGAGGAATCCTCAGTAAGCCATGCACATGCTTGTAACAATAAGCAAGTATTGCTCTGTAGATTACTGGTGAAGGTAATTATTCAAATTAAAACCAGCTGCCCCATGCCTCCATGAACTTTGAAAAGAGAATTCCTTGTGGTGATCAACCTTGGGCATGCCTGATCAAGTATCATTCAATACAGGTGTGCTTGCATCTCCTCAACAATTTGTAGGTTGTAAAGAGCTTGCAGGACCAGGGTTTCCTGTGCTTGGGGAACCATAACTTGGAGTGTGTAGCTTTTTTCCATCTCTCATGAGAGAACAGGATCCTGTCCTTTAAAAGATTTTGTTTGGCTTTGAGGTAAGCCTTTAACTTCCTTTCTCCTCAGTGATTATTGAAGACAGTGTGCTGCCTCCAGTGTGAATATTGACAAAATCTTGAGTGATTGGGGTTGACTGAGGGTTTTGTGGTGACTTCAGAGGTTGAGTCTGCTCAGCAGAGGCATGAGGAGGATGGCTGGAGGCTGTGAGGAAGCTGAGTGTGCCAGTGCTAACTAAAAATTGTCAGAGCTAGGAAATGAAGGGATTAGAGTCCAAGTACTGCCACTGAGGTTTGGAAAGTACTGTAAATGTTGGTGTTTCAATAGACAGAGGGATCATGGTACTGGTGCTTTTGGGCTGAGACTAGTTTCAAAACCAGATGGTTCTAAAACATGGGAATGTTTAGCAAAGAATCAGTTGTTTTTCTTTTTGAGTGTTTGGGTTTTTGTTTTGTTTTGTTTTTTTTTTTCCCTAAGAAATACCTGTTCTTGCTAGAAAAACTGTTCTGTTTCAAATGGAAACAGGAGCTGGGAGTCAGAAGAGGAAGAAAACAGCAGGAATGGAAAGCAAACTGGCAAATTCAGGCTGCTGTTGTGACGTGTTTATGGTGTGTGATCGGCCCAATGGAGCCTGATTAGCACATTCCCAGCAGACAGAGCTGTTTGCACAGTGGGAGGAATGGCAGGATTATCGTAAGCTCACTGTGGATGCTGAGTGCTGAAAAAGCCTGAGCAGGGGGCAATCATCAAGCTGTGTTTAATGAATCTGGTAGTGGTCACTCTCTTGCAGGGAAATCAAAAACAGAAGCAGAGAGCTGCTGCAGTTCTAAGGCTTTTCAAGAAGCATCGTATTGAACTTTGATTTAACTGAAAGAAAAACATTAATTACATTGCCCTTGTCCTAATGTTCTGTATTTCAGCCCCTGGTTAAAAAGAAACAGCTACAAATAGGGTAAGAAAAGCTAGTATTGGAAATAAGGTCTCTACTGGAGGAGTGAGGGTATTGCATATCCTTTCTCTAAGGTCAGAACTAACTATCGTGAAGAGGTGATGATTTAGGTGTATTTTTCATGGTAGAAATAGGGAGACCCTGCAGAATCTTCTTTAGGACTTTTTTCTTTTTGGATGTGGTGAATTTGGGAGGGAACAGGAGCTGAAGAACGGAAAGGTTATCTGAAAGTCACCCCCTCTGCACGTGTCAGGAACACAAGGCTGCAGCTGCTCTGTAAATAGTTGCTTTACTAAAAATCCATTTTAGCTTAATGAAGTCACTTTTTACTCAGCACACAGCACGTGGAGAACACCGGCTCAGAAAATTGAGTAATGATTGATCTAAGCTGTGTGTTAATTTTTTTCATACTATTGTCATTCCTCCTGCAGTGTCCTGACCACAACTAAGTGTACTCAGATCCAATTTAGGACTGCTCTTGGAAATGAGTCAGAACAAATGGCTGGAATGTTTTGGGGTTTTTTTAAAGAAAGTTTTGTGAGCCCTTTAAAAGCATGTCTGTAATAATCAGTAGGAGCACTTCTGTTCCTTTAGCCGTTGATTAAAGGGGACTAGTCTGAAACCCTGGTGCAGGCACAAAACTGTGCATTTCCTGCAGGTTAGAGTGTCCTACATCCTGATATTAGGCATAAATGGTAACCAAGAGAAGTGGTGCAGTAGCTCTTTGTAGAGGGCAAATCACATTGTTTCTGTGGTAAATGATAACACCAATGATGATGTGTTTCACTTGTGGCAGAATGCTGGGAACAGTAATGGCTAACTGGCAGGTGCTCATGGGACACTTGCTGCCCAGGTTTGTCCAGTACCCAGGTCTGGATTGTAATGTTAGGATGAGTCACTGGGAGCTGTGATGCCTTCAGTTTTAGCTTTTATATTTTTCAGATTCTGTGCTGTTTTGGTGTGTGGTTCTGGGCTTCACATGAAGGGTTGGGAAGCTCTTCATGGAGTAGGGAGACAAAACAATTCCTTTCCAGCTGGGCACCAAGAACAAATTTGAGGCCCAAGAGTGGAAACAACAGTGAAGGAAGAGAGGGAACAAGGAGGATGGAGCTTCATCACCTGAAGCTGTAATTGAACAATTAACTCCAATTTGCTGATGGACCAAAACCTATCAAAGTGTGAGGCCTGGTGCCCAGGGATCCATTTTGTGCCCATTTGTGGGTTTGACTTGGGTGCAGCCCCATCAGGGTTCCTGCACTGCCCAAGTTGGATCCTTTCAATAAATACCATTTATCCTTTTATTCTACCTCATCTCTGTTTGCAGGTCAGCCTTCTCAGGTATCAGTTGAGTACAGTTTTCCTGCATAATGAGGCTGTGATTTAGGTGCATTTGATCTGACAGAGCTGGAGCCTTGTAAATCCAGCAGATGAAAGTTTGTGGTGGGAGTATTGCTGAGCAGCCCAAAGGAAGCTCGATGGGACACTGTAAAAGCTGGGACTATGCCCTGCACCTTGGACAGTGCTTCACCACTTTAGGAAGCCACGGACTGCACTGCTGAACTAGGAACATTCATTGCATTGCAAAACCTGGATGTCGTGTATAAAGAGCTTTCTTCATTACACTTCTCTTTTTTAGGAAGTTTTGCTTTATTTGAAGGAACAATCCCTATTTATTAGATTATGCAAATAGGAGAGTCATTTTGTGCTTCCCACAAAGCTTTCATCACAGCGTTCCAGTGATAGAAGAGATTGTGTCCTTTTTCAGAGGTGCCACCTTTGGCAATTTCTATAAAGCCAATACATATCTTTATGAATAGTGATAATGATAACATTTCTTGGTTATGAATGAATATAATGTCAGTAAAAAAAAATCATTACCTCTTTGCAAAGAAAGATGAACTATTGTTCTGTTAGAGCTCTTTGAAGGAGCAGGTTGAGAAAAATGATCTTCTTGATGTGGTGTTTGTATTTCCAAAAGCTTGAAAAAAGTCTTTTCACTGAAGGGTTCTAAAGCATCCAGGCTGTTACAGAATAAGCATTTATAGAATAATGTCATCTAGATATCCATTTTAAATAAACAGGTTAACCCCCACCTAGAGAATTACATTTATTACTGACCATATTTCATCACTAGTGGAGCTAAGAATTGTAGCATTCACTGTGCTCATACTTGACCTGGAAAATTTACTGAAGTAGAGAAGAAACAGTCTGAGTTATTCCAGAGTGTGAAATGACACTGATGCTGTGAGTGTCAAGAGTTGTAGGAAATACCATGAAGGAACAATACAATGCCAGATGAAACTCAAAACTGGAGGAAAACTGTCCTGACTAGCTGTATGGGTTGAATGGGTTTTAAATTAGCCATTTGTGGGTAGTTAGGGATGCGACCGGAAGATTTCAGGTTGTTTACAGGTAAGGTAGGACCCTCCTCTGAGCAGTTACACAAGCAGAAGGATGTGACACAGTGAACCTAAGTTATAAATCCCCTGTAACAGGACAATAAAACACCATTAGCTGTCTGCCACGTTGGTTTCTGTGAGCTCATGGACCGAGCAGCCTGGGGTAGGCCGTCGTGCTGTTCCTGAACCAGCTCGTCACGCCTCAGTTGAGGCAACAGCCATTGTTGCTTGTGAAAGAGATTTTTTAATAATTGGGGTTACTCTTAAAAAGTCAGCTGAATGGTTGGGTAGCATGCAAAAGAATAACAGAAGGTTAGGAATTACTTGTTGTTGGCATCCAAAATGCAGAGAGCTCTCAGAACATTGGGCCTACAGGGCAAACCTTAGAATTAAATAGAGGGTTTGGTTTGAGACCTTGGATAAGGCTTCCGAACTTGAATGCTAGAAGCGAGAATGTGGATTTGTAGTCAAAGTAGTGGCATGTTAAAGTAGATAGAGGAAAGTTTAGAGTTTAACATACAGAAAAAACAGAAGTAGTTATAAAGGTAATAAGAAGTTTTAGTGTAGCATTGTAGGCTGTGTATGACTTTCTGATTGGCCAAGAAAGCCCTCACTGTGAGATAAGCTCATAAAATTAAATATTTGGGCATTAGGTTAAAAACATAAATATCCTTTTTGGCATTGTTTTATTGGTTAATAAATCCTTAAAAGGTCTTGTAACTGGAGGTCCTGTGACCTTCTGAATATTGGAACCCAGGGGGTTCCTATGACACCTCTGAGTGACCCAAACCCTGGTCAGGAGACTTTTCAGCCGTGCCAGAGGTGT
>VXBU01009281.1:2090-12352 GCA_013400315.1 Bombycilla garrulus | reverse complement strand
GCAGAGCGGGCAGAGCGGGCAGAACAGAGAGCAGAGAGAGTAGACAGACAGTGTGCCTCGATCTCCCTTGCAGGACACAGTGTGTGCAGGACAATGTGGCTTGATCTCCCTTGCAGGGCAGAGAGTGTGCAGGGCACAGTGTGTCTCAGAAAGTTTTGCTGTGTCGACCTCGGCAGGGCAGAGAAATCTACTTTTGATAAGGAATTAATAAACTGCCTTGAGAACATGAACTAAGGACTCCAGAGTGCTTCTTCGGCTCAGAGAGCTGATGAGAAAAGGACTTTTTTGTACACTGCTGGAGAACCAGGGAGAGGGAAGTCTCCGGCATTTTTCAATGTAATGATACAGGCAAGAATCCTTACTATGGAATCCCAGAGATATCCAAATTTTGGGAAAATATAAACCAACAGAAAAAAAATTAATGGAAAGCACCAGATGGCTTATTTTGGATATGTGGAAAGAGAGCATACCCCAAACTCCCTTCCCAGTGGAAAGGGAGTTGTACCCTGGGAATCATACAGCTAATAAGCTCCCAGGTTTTAACAAACAGCCTTGGAATTTTTTTTTCCTGAATAATGTTACCAAACAATTAATATTTCTTTAAGAAGCAGTCTATGCAGCAGTGAGGGAAGATGTTAGAAAATTCTTTTAACTATAGCACAATCATGTATGATCCCTATATCAATGCTTAGTTTGGTACCATGCAGTGCTTAGTACAAATGCCAGAGATTATGTGGTCTTGTGTTAACTCCCTGCATTTGTGACTAATAGTCTTGTGCTAGCTAATGCTTCCTTGTTTACTTATATTAGTGATTAATATGTACTAGCAGATGTCTTAGTTTTGAGAACAGGGATGGAGTGCCAGAGCAAAGAATGGTATTATAATTTACAGTCCCATTAACAGGCCACCATTCGGGATCATCAAACTTATACATTGACCACCAATGATTACAATACTTCACAAGATGTTTTCACATCAGGGGGCCATCTCCCCAAGCTTTTCACTTCCTTAGGACACAACCCAAAGGGGACCTTTCTGGGATCTCTTATCCCAGGAACTGTCAAGATAGCCCTGCTCCCATATTTAACACTTTACAAACCTTTTAACAGCTTCAAAACATTTTAAAACTTTTTGCAATCATTTTATAACCTTTTATGACGTTTCATAACCTTTCTCAAAACTGAGATTTCACTCCAGGTGTCCCTGTAGTAGCACATGATCTTACCCAAGCCTGCAACCAGTTACATAAACCTCAGCTTCACACTGCATACTTTCTCTCAGTGTGACATGTGCAGGCAAAATACCTTAAAATAAAGTACCTTATTTAATGTCATATTATTTGTCCCACAACAGGAAGTGTAGTGTACTTACCAGACCAGTGAAATGGAAGATCTCCCCAAAAATACTTTGGTGTGTGCTAGAGTGCTAATGAGTCTTCTGGTCTGCTGAGTTGCTGCCACTTTGTCTCATCTGGGGTGCCAGAAGCTGTCACCGAAAACCAGGAAATAAACTCTCCAACCAATTTGTTTGGTTAGAAATCTGACATTATTAACAGCGCTGGATGCATGGGGATTTCTCCTCAAAGCATGCATAAACAGCAACCTAACAGACCTGGTTATATAATGAATCTAATACATATTTATCACATTTCTATTACATTCATTGCATTTCCTGAATACATGCATATATGCAAATTATTTATGTGAACTCATTTCTATGTGAGTAGGGGTCTTTGGAGGGTCTTTGGTGGTCATTTGGGAACATCTCATTCCTCAAAATCCCTTTAATGGTCCTGGATCTTTCTGATGAATATTCTTTTCTTGAGAGTATCTCAAATATGTGGTCAGGTTATGATGCACTTCTCTTATCATTCTTTGCTCTGGCACTCCATCCCTGTTCTCAAAACTGTGATAAATGTAGTGTATAAATTCGCATATAAAATATTGTATTATAAGTTTGGACTGTTAAAGGCTGCTCCGGGCTTCTCCAGGATTTCAAAGCCCATTGTGTGCAGCTGTGAAACCCTGAAATTTGCAACCGAAAAGACAGAGCTGGACTGGAGATGGCCCATTCATCAAGGACAAACTTCTACTTCACAGCTACTCAAGACCTGATATCAATCTTGGTGGAGGATCGGAGGATGATCATATCAGCACCCCAAAAGGAGATTCCAGGAAGACTCTTGAGACTTCTTTCAGACTTACGGGAAATCCTTTCAAAACCTTGCTTGGGAATAAAGAAGTACATGAATATTTGGACTTTCAATAGACCTAGCCTCAGGACAGAAAAACTGTATAAAAGCTGTAAACTGGAGTCCAGCATTCGTGGGCAAGGTTGGATAGCACCGTTGCTGCTGTTGACCTGTCCACCCAACATTCGATCGATGTTGTCTGATTTTATTGTGGCTTTTTAACTCGATCCTTGGAAAATTGCTAAATAAATAATTTTATTTTAGATTGGCTTCTGACCATTTATAACAGATTGGTGCCATGACTCGGATATAATATCATTGCTGTGGGACCCCTTTGTATGGGAGGTGCCCCGCTGATTTTCACCGGCCCGGCGAAGCAGGGAACCCCGTGACACCTATTGTATCACAAACAAATTTAGGTTGAGCACCATAATAAAAGAGGGGTTCTGGATCCAAGAAACAGCAAGGAACTCAGGAAAGACTGAGGAGGGTCTTTCGAAGCCGCAGTTAAAACTTTCACTTGTAAAATTTCTCTGTGCACGAAGATTCCACGCAAGAAAATAGCTGTAAGTATTGCTGGTTGAATGAGCGTGATTGGGTGAGTGGATGAGACGTGACCTGGTCACGACCCAAGTGAGGACCTGAACGCCTCAGTTCCAAACTCCTGCGAGGGATTTGGTCGGCCAACGGAGTCGGGAAAAACTCATTTCGCCCATAAAACCCAGACTCAGGGGAGTCTTGGGAACCAATCACAGGAAAGCTAAAAGGGAAGGATAAGTTCCTTGGAGTTCAGGAAATTGGTAAACCTTTTAGCTACGGGCTTGGTGAGACCCCATGATGCAGAACGGGGATCCATCGCTGGCTGAAAAACCCGTAGCTCAGCTCACTGAAAGGGTGAGTAATCCGGCAAAAGCGGAACCCACATCATGACAGAACAGTTTGGGACAGCATCCTGGTTCTTAGTGGAAGCTAAGAATTGACTCGGTGTGAGACCCACAAAAGGTAAGCAATTTTTTTTTTTTTAATTTAGGATACAATGGGGCAGAGAAAAAGCACGCACCAGAAAGAGCCCAAAGAAATGCACACTCTCAAAAAAGAGGGTGGTGCTCTCAAGATCCCATGAGATAGCCCATTGGGATGGATACTGGAGCATTGGGATCTGTTCGGAGTGGCAGAGAGACTGGATGACTTTTTGGGAGGTAGCATCTACACTTTTGAGGACCTTACGTCCATCTTGAGGTCACTATTTACCATAGAGGAAAGGTACATGATCCAACAGGCAGGGATCTGAAACTGGGATCTCCGCAACCCCCAGAGTACACCCGGAGACCAGAAATGGCCTAGCCAGAATACGGGATGGAGTTCCCAGAGGAGGAAGGTAGGTGAAATATGATAGATCTTAGGAATATCATAATCCAAGGTATAAGGGAGGCAGTACCAAAGGGACAAAACATCAGCTGAGTGTTTGGGGAATGCCAGAGGAAAGAGGAATATCCCTCAGAATGGCTGGATTGACTCTGGAAAAGTTTACAGGTTTATTCTGGAACAGATCCTAATTCACCTATCGGGGAAGTGTTGTTAAAAACACAATTTGTCGCAAAATCTTGGGAAGACATAAGGAAAAAAATGGAGAAGATGGAAAACTGGCAAGAGAAAGGCTTGCAGGAGTTACTGAGGGAGGCTCAAAAGGTATACATGAGGAGGGATGAGGAAAATCAAAAGATACAGGCCGAAGTACTAGCGGCAGCTGTAAAGGAGGTGCAAAAGCAGGAACGCTACTGGGACCAGGTAAAAACAACGCAGAGAAAACAAATAGATCCATCAAAAAGGAACTTAGGGTCTAAAAAGGAACCCCCGGAATGTTTTTACTGCAAAAAGAGAGGGCATATGAAGAAGGATTGTAGAAAGAGAACAAGGGATGAAAAGATTTTTCAAGATTAGGGGTGTCAGGGGCTTTTTATTTTGGGGACCGGAACATCAAATGAGCCCTTGGTAAAGCTAACGGTAGGTCCCCAAAGGAAAATAGTAACATTTTTGGTAGATACGGGGGAAGAGCGGAGCACAGTACAAAAACTGCCTCCAGGTTGTTTCAAAAGCCAGGAGAAAATATTGGTCATAGGTGCAAAAGGGGACCCATTCAAGGTACACGTGATTAAAACTGTGGAAATAGAATCAGATAATAAAATCTGTTTAGGAAATCTGCTTATGGTGGAAGAAGCTGATTACAATTTGCTGGGAAGAAATATGATCATAGCTCTAGGAATAAATCTGACTGTAGAAGACTCACAATTGATGGTGAGCTTATACAAGTTAACTACAAAAGATGAAGGTGAAATTAATCCAAAGGTTTAGTATTCTCAAGGGGAGGCAGGGAGGTTGGAAATCGAACCGATTTCAATTGAGATAGAAAAACCTGAAGAACCTATTAGAATTAGGCAATACCCTATATCCATGGAAGGGAGGAGGGGGCTGAAACACGTCATTGATGATTTGATCAAAAAGGGAACCTTGGAACCTTGTATATCAAGGCACAACACCCCCATCCTGGCAGTTAGGAAAACGGATGGGAGCTACCAATTGGTACAAGAGCTCCGGGCAGTAAATGAAAGAACAAAAACGAGGTTTCCTGTGGTAGCTGATCCCTATACCCTTCTGAATAGGATCTCCCCAGAGGATGTGAGGTATAGTGTAATAGACCTAAAGGATGCTTTTTGAGCTTGTTCTCTGGCCAAGGAACGTCGGGATTATTTTGCTTTTCAATGGGACGATCCTGAAACTAATAGAAAACAGCAACTTAGATGGACATCTTTGCCTCAGGGATTTGTGGACTCTCCTAATCTCTTTGGCCAGGCTCTTGAACAGTTATTAAGTCAATTTGTGCCAGTCGAGAAAACCAAGTTGTTACAATATGTTGATGATTTACTGGTGGCTGGCCTGAGGGAGGAAGCAGTTAGAGAATGTACCGTCTCATTGTTGAATTTTCTGGGAGAAAAGGGATTAAAGGTTTCTAAATCAAAGCTACATTTTGCTGAGTCAGAGGTAAGGTATCTAGGACACTGGATATCAAAGGGTAAAAAGAAATTAGACCCCAAGAGGGTAGCAGGAATTATAGCTCTGCCCCCTCCATGGACAAAGAGGGAAATCAGGCAATTGTTGGGACTATTAGGATACTGCAGACAATGGATTGAAGGATACAGCAAAAAGGTGAAGTTTCTTTATGAGAGACTGAACACAGACAGGGTAAAATGGACTGAACAGGATGAATTGGAGTTTAAGAGATTAAAGGAGACACTGAAAACTGCTCCTGTGTTGAGTTTGCCCGATGTGGAAAGGCAGTTTCAGTTGTTTGTGGATGTCAGTAATCACACTGCAAATGATGTTTTAACTCAGGACTGGGCAGGGGCCCAAGAAACCCGTAGGTTATGTCTCTAAGCTTTTGGATCCAGTGAGCAGGGGATGGCCTACTTGCTTGCAGGCCATTGTAGCAGTGGCTTTGCTGGTAGAAGAGGCCAAAAAGGTGATGTTTGGGGCTCCCCTGGTGGTATACACACCACACAATATAAGGAGCATCTTGCAGCAGAAGGCAGATAAGTGGCTCACAGATGCTAAGCTCCTGAAATATGAGGCTATCTTAGTACACTCACATGGTTTGGAACTTAGGACAAGGGCTGCCCAGAATCCAGCCCAGTTTTTGTTTGGAGAGGCACTGGGGGAAACTTCCCACAACTGTACAGAAATGGTAGAACTACAAACAAAAGTAAGACCAGACCTGGGAGAGGAAGAGTTGGAAGAAGGAGAAAAATGGTTTGTAGATGGATCAGCAAGGGTAATAGATGGAAAAAGGAAATCAGGATATGCCATAGTAGATGGAAAATCCAGGAAAGTAGTGGAGTCAGGGCCTCTGAATGCAAATTAGTCTGTCCAAGCCTGTGAATTATATGCAATGCTAAGGGCACTCAAAAGATTAAAAGGAAAAAGAGGCACTGTCTTCACCGATTCTAAATATGCTTATGGGATCGCACATACTTTTGGTAAAATATGGGAAGAGAGAGTTTTAATTAACACTCGAGGACAAGGGTTAATTCATGGGGAAATAATAAAGCAAATCCTGGAGGCAATCAGGGAACCCAAGGAAATCTCCATTGTCCATGTCAAAGGACATCAGGTTGGTATGCAATTCCAGACCAGAGGTAATAATTTGGCAGACAAGGAGGCAAAAAGAGCAGCATTACTCACAGTAAGTATACCTGAGGTTAGGGAAGAAGGGACTCTGGAATATCCCCCACACCCTTCTCAGAAGGAAATTGAGGAATTTGAGAAAATAGGGGTAAGCTAGAGGAAGGGAGATGGAAATTACCTGATGGAAGAGAACTAGTATCAAAAGATTATACCAGGAAAATTTTGAAAAGATTGCACCAGCAAACACATTGGGGAGCACAGGCTCTAGCAGAAAATTTTCTGAAATTTTTCGGATGTAAAAGATTTTATGAATTGGCTAAACAAGAAGTGCATGGGTGTATGATCTGCCAGAAGGTCAATCAAGCTGGGTCCAGGCAAACAGCTTTGGGAGGACGCCCAGTTGCCTATCGCCCGTTTGAAAGAATTCAGGTGGATTTCACCAATTTGCCTAAGGTAGGGAGGTATAAATTTTTATTGGTAATAGTGGACAAATTAACCCACTGGGTGGAAGCCTTCCCCAGGGCAAGAGCTACGGCTCAAACAGTGTCAAAAGTATTATTGGAAGAAATTATCCCTTGCTATGGGATAGTGGATCATATTGATTCTAATCAGGGAACACATTTCACTTCCAAAATTATCAAACAAACTGCAGAAGCCTTAGGAATCCGATGGCAGTATCACACCCCATGGCACCCTCAAAGTTCAGGGCAGGTGGAAAGAATGAATTAGACATTAAAAGCCCAGCTATACAAATAAATGATAGAGACAAAAATGTCTTGGGTAAAATGCCTTCCTCTAGGTCTTTTGAACATAAGAACTATGCTCCATTCGGAAACAGGATTATCACCATTTGAAATGCTTTATGGAATGCCTTACAAGCATGGAATGCCAGTTGGGCACCCTCAAATAGAGGATACTCAGATTCAACAATATTTAATCACCATAAACAGGAATTTGCAGGACCTATGAAGAAAGGGGCTCATTCCTCAAAGCATCCCTTTGGGGTTTGCCATCCACAAGATAAAACCTGGAGATGAGGTCCTGGTGAAAACCTGGAGGGAAGTCCCTCTGGCACCTCATTGGAAAGGTCCTTTTACTTTCTCACCACAAACACAGCAATCAGGACTGCAGAAAAAGGTTGGACACACGCTTCAAGAGTAAAGAAGGTCGAGCCTCAAGGCACTGCCCCAAAGGGGAGAGTGTCCTCGTCTCCAGGAGACCGGAAGATCAGGTTTACAGCGCTACCGTAAATGAACGGAGGGGATCAGATAAGTTGTACAAAGCCAAATTGTGAATGTTTTCCTTTTGTTTATTTTAGGTGTGCGTACTGTAAACTGATTTGTGTAGCCCATTGTAAAGGAGGGCATCGACCAAGCGGGCTGTGTACCAATTGTTTGGAGGAAGAACAGAAAGAGACTAGCCATCTCTTAGAAATTGCCACTGTCTTGGGTTTACTGGAGTTAGATTCTCCAGAGCGGTATTCAAGATTAGAAAAGGGAATAAGAGGGCAAGGGCAATTGGATGCAAAGGCAGAAGTGCTCAGTGTTGAGTGCCAGAGGGCAATCAAGGCACCTTGCTATTCCGATATGGTCAGGTTGTCCTGGTGAGGTGTCTTTAAAAGGAGGTTTGTGGCTTGGACCAACAGGACCCAAGAACCGTATGCCTGCTGCCAAGATGGGCTGCCCCGCCACGGGCTGCTACCCCATGGGCGAAGGGAAAGGGAGAGGAGTATTTTGGTGGAAAGTCCTAGGAGTTCTGAGCCTAGTCCTGAGCCAAGCAGAGGGATTCCATCCCGAGAACCCACGGAGGCTGACTCCCATGGAAGAGTGTAAACCGTGCCTGGAAATTACACAAAAGGGACAAGCAACAACCAAGTACCTGAGGTATCAAACACATTATGATTGCCAGGAGGATAAGAAGAAGGGATATTGTTTCTTTAATGGCACTCAATACCAAGTTTGTGAATCAGGCCAAGGGGTAGTATGCCATGACCCAAGGGCAGTTACTAAGGACGGGCAGTCCCGGGCACATGAAATCTACAAGCAGGAGACAGGAAGGATGCCAACTATCCTCATTTGTGACCAATGTAACCAGACTGTGTGGATAGGTGGGAGAAAGAAATCTACTTTTCTGGGGTATTATCAAATCAATAGACTGTGTTATGACAAAAACAAATTAGAAATATGTACTATGGGTGGGAAAATGTGCTGGGTAGGAAAGAACGTAAAACATGAGGGTAAAATGCTTTCAGGAAATGAACCCATAGTATTAGATCTCCTCAGACAGGATGATGATAGAACATGTTTGCAATTTGATGAGACCTTCTGTTTCTCAAAAACCGAAGAAGGGTTAGACGCGGAAAGTAAGATGCAGATGTTAACACAAGAATTGAGGAGACAAGAAGCAGAAGCTAAGAGAAAAAGAATTGAACAGGAAAGATTAAAAACATTAAGTGAACATTATGAGAAATTGGAAAAACAATATAAAGACTGGGGATTGCCTGCTCCAAATAAAAATCTATTTATAGATCTGATGCAGGAAATCGCCACTGAATTAGGCCTGACCAACTGCTGGATTTGCAGAGGACTGAAGTCAGCAGAGAAGTGGCCATGGAAAGGTGAAGGCTTAACTCTGGAACAACTCTTAAAATGGGATAATACTCGGATCTCAAAGACTATTTAGAGACTCGAGGGGTGGATTCTAGACAAAAGGATAATTGGGACCATATGTATCATCAGGGAAGGTAAGGAATATACGGAGTGGGTAGGCTATACCCCCTGCATATCCACCCTAGCAATAAATTCAAATAACAATTCGAAAATCTGGCAGCCTGAACCCCCAGCAGGATTCTGGAGCCAAGTGAAAAAGGATGATTGTGAACAGTTTAAATCAATTGGACTGTGTTGGTATAAGAGTCCCAGAGCTAACCCCTACCAGTCCCTTGAAGGTTTGCGAGAATACTGGAAAGAGCCTGAAAAGGTAAACATAAAGTGGAAAGCCCCTGATGTTATCTACTGGATATGTGGAAAGAAAGCCTACAGTGAGTTACCTCAAAAGTGGACGGGGTCTTGCACGCTGGGAATGATTAGGCCTTTCTTTTTCACCTTACCCAGGACAGAAAGTAATTTGCTGGGGGCCTCGCTATATGAAACCTTGGACAGGCAGAAAAGAGACTGGAAAAAGGAACTGCCTTTGCCAGGGGCAAGTCAGAAATGGGGAAACGAAGAATGACCTGCCGAAAGAATAATAGAATACTATGGTCCTGCAACCTGGGCAAATGATGGGAGTTGGGGGTATCGAACTCCCATCTATCTTTTAAACAGACTAATAAAATTGCAGGCAGTGGTATAAATAGTCTCCAACCACACCTCAGATGCTCTGGAATTACTGGCCAAACAGCACTCCCAGATGAGGGCACTTGGTTACCAAAATCAACTGGCCCTCGATTACTTATTGGCAGAGGGAGGGGGAGTCTGTGGGAAATTCAATGAATCAGAATGTTGCATTGAAATTGATGATTATGGAGAGACAATAAGGAGATTGGCAGCAGAGATTAAAAAGGTAGCCCATGTACCTGTCCACAAATGGAATACTATACTCCAGGCCTCATGATGGGACCAGCTGTTTGGGCAAGATGCTTGGTGGAAAAAGGTAGTGTTTTTCATCTTATGTTCAATAGCTGGAATCATATTTCTACATGGTTTGATCCCTTGTCTTATTCGGTTGATTCACTCAGTGGTACAAGGCATGCAAATTGCAGCTGTACCCACTGACCATGAACCAGCCGGAGGAAAGACTGGACAATTCTCCAAAGTATCTATGTCATAGTTTGACACCAGCCAAATGCCAGTGCACCCATGAAAATATATTCTTCTCATTTTCTGCTTTGAG
>VXBU01009280.1:56896-72388 GCA_013400315.1 Bombycilla garrulus | reverse complement strand
CCTAACCTGTCCCCCAGCAATGGCTGGTGGCTCCATGCCAGCTCTCCCAAGTTTACACACTGGGCAGGAGGCTCTGTACGGAACAGAATATGTTCTATGTGGTATGGAATACCCCTTTGGTCAGTTTGGGTCAGCTCTCCAGGCCATGCTCCCTTCTGGCATCTCGTGCATCCGCTCTCTGGCATGGGAGCATGGGATGCTGAAAAGTGCTTTAGGGTGAGCGCTGCTGAGCAACAACTGAAACGTCAGTGTGTTACCAACATTATTCTCATACTGAATCCAAAACAAAGCACTGTACCAGCCACTAGGAAGAAAATGAACCCTATCCCAGCCAAAACCCAGACAACATGTACACTCCCTCCCTGTGATTCATCTTCCCAGGACCAATGCAGGCTCCACTCTTTTGTGCATCTCATAGATGAACTGTTTTGCTTGAACACCCACTCAGGAAAGCTCAGTTTCCAGAAAGGTCCCAACTTACAGATGGCTTCCGTGATGTCTTTAAGCACAGAGGAAGACACCCACATATAGGACATACTGGCCCTGCCACGATGCCCAGCCTACACCCTGCTGACTGCTGTCTCTCCTGCAGGTATTTCCGCTCAGGGGCTCCCTCTGTCATTAACCCGCTGCACACGCACTTCCCCAGGGACACAGCCGTCCCTGGCTCCTTCGCACTGACCCTCACCTGGACCCTGCCCAACCGCACCACGGGAGTGTTCAATGTCACCAGCCCGCTGCCCGGGGACTGGTTCCTGGCTGCCCACCTGCCCAAAGATGAGGGCAAAATATCCGTTAAGGTGAAGGGCCTGGAGGGACCGTGGTGGGGCAGGGCTGGGGTCTGACCGCTTTGGGCTGGCAGTGCCCAGGGCAGGTGTCCCAAGATGGGGCAGTGCCCTGTGCCCCTTGCCCTGAATGGATCACAGCAGGGGCACAGGGCACTTGTGCTGTCACCTTGTGCTGACTGTCCTCTGGTGCAGGGGCTCTACGAGGAGTGCCAGTATCTCTTCCAGCCACAGCTCATCGTGCAGCGCCTGGTGAACATCGCTGTGCTGTACCCCGGTCACGTCACCGAGCAGAGCATGGCCCCGCACAACCGCTCCTGCCTCTACAAGTGAGTGCCAGAGGGTCTGCTAAGGAGGGGGCATCCTCAGGGTGAGGGGGTGAGAGTGTCCCATCCCTCTGACTTCCCTCCCTGTTAGTCCCTTATGATGGGCACAACCTGGCACTGCTGTCCCGTAGGGTTTTTGTGCCCAGCTATACATCGCGAGTGCTCGTTGAGGTGCTGCGGTGCCGTGGGGCCGAGGGCTGCCCACTCTGGCTGCGTGTGCGGGCCAAGGCTCCCCCCCTGCACAACTCCACAACACTGGACTGCCGGGAGCACACTCCCTGCCAGCTGGCACAGGACCTGCCCTTCTGGCAGCACTGGTACTACGTGCTGGTGGAGAAACATCCTGGGGTGCCGGGCACCATCTCCTTCCAGGTCACCGTGCAGCTCACAGGTGAGGGTGCGTGTGGCCGTGTGGGTGGAGGCACGGTCTTGGCTCTGCTTTGGTGTGGGGGTTAAAGGATGCCCACAGGATCTCTCTGCAGCTGGGCACAGGGTTATACCCGGCTCTGTTGGGATGGGAATGCCCTGAGGTGTTGGGGCCAGGTTCCAAGTGGAGATGAATGGTGGGCAAGAAGGGAAGGTGGGAATGAAAAGGGGGCTGGAGCTGTGTGGTGCCCAGGCTGATGGCTCTGTCCCTCCAGACTGTTCTCGACCCAGCCTGGCCCGGCCTCCGTTCCTGCCCTCCAGCGCCTCCATGAACATGCCCCACTCCTTTGGCTCCGCGGGCGGGCTGGCGCTGGGGGACAGCCCTCCACCCACCAGCCCCAACGACACTAAGCACGCCATCCCCATCCCTGTCACCTCACACGCTGGAGAGCGGTGCTGGCCTGTCCGGCCCACGCTGCGCAACGAGCTGGACACCTTCTCTGTCCACTTCTACATCTTCTTCGGGCCCAACGTGTCAGTGCCGCCTGACCGCCCTGCTGTCTTTGTCATCAACCTCCTGCCAGTGCTGGACAGTGGCGGGGTGCTCAACCTGGAGCTGCGGCTCAACGTGGTGAGGTGGCCACTTAGACCCTCAGTGGGCCAGGGTAGCTCGGGGCAGAGAACAGGATGGGAGATGGGTGATGTCAAGGTTGCAGCAGGTCAGGGAACAGGATTTGGGGTCATAGGCAGTGGTTGGGAAGTTTCTGGGTGGTGGATAATGGATTAGGGTGCTCCAAGGCCCAGGTTCGGTGTGTTCTTGGGTGAAGGACAGTGGGTTGGGACACTTGATAGTTAGTGTGCTGTGATCCAAGTGCTGTCAGAGCAGGGGACATCTCCGGCACTAGTTTAAGGCCATCTCCTCTGCCATCAGAGCTCCCTGTGTGGTGAGAATGTGACAGTGTTTGGGTGTCTGAACCATGAAGTCCCACTGACATCCGGTGACAACACCTCGGTCACCTGTGAGACAGGTAGGCTGGGCTGTGCATGTCCATCCTGCCATGTCCGTGGGGTCACACCCCCTGTGTCTGGCAGGAGGCTGGGTGGGGGCTGCAGAGACCAGAGACCATGGGGGCACATGGCCCTGGAGCCCGGCACAGGGTACTCTGTCCCTGTTCCAGCTCTGTCCAAGGCAGGGGAGCTGCACCTTGCTCTGCTCACCCGGAGCTCTTCTGGCCCACAGAGTCTCTGGCAGGCTTCCTGCTCTCCGTTAACGCCACCGCCAGCCTCAGCCGCCTGCGGATCCCCTACCCACAGACAGGCAGCTGGTACCTGAGCCTGCGCTCGCTCTGTGCCACGGAGCACGGGTAAGAGTCCCCGCATTTCCCCTCCCCGCGCCCCCAGGGGGGTGTCCTCACCGTGACCTGTGCCTGCGGGTGCCGTGGGCCTGCGGCTGTGCCCGTCCCCTGTGCTGCGTGTCTCCGCTCATGTGCGTGCACGTGGCTTTGCGGGCTGTGTGTCACCGTGCGGGTGCTGCGTGGGCACGGATGGCTCCATCTCGCGTCTGCCTGACCATCTGTGGGTCCCCGCGGCTCTTCCCTCTGTCTCGCGGTTAGGAAGTGCCTGTCAGCTCGCGAATGCCGGGCATCTGTCAGTGCCTCTCCGCCCCCGCGGCAGGGCCCATCTGTACCCGTGCCTGGGAGGGGACCGGGCTGTTGCTGGGAGGACAGGGCTCTGCTCTGCGTGTGAGGGGGCATCTCTGGTCAGGCTGCTCAGTATCTCCAGGGACTGATCCTGTGCTGTGGCTCTGCTCCTGGCTTCTGTGTCTGCCTGGAGTCCTGTGGAAGAGCGAGGCTGGTGTGTGTGCGTGTGCCTGTACAGGCAAGGATGCATGAATGCTGAGGGTGCTGCATGCACATTTGGTGCTAGCATGCATGCAGCATTGCATGCATGTTTGGGTGCATATGTGCATCTGTTTGCACAAGCACTTGGGGCTTTGCTCAAGCAGTTAGGGCTTTGTCAAAGCAGTCAGGGCTGTGCATGTTCTGCACACACTCATGTGCAGATTTAACCGTGTGAGGACACAGTCAGTGGACAGCAGACACACGTGCAGCTGGCACTGTGTACATATTTGCGCATGTTGGGGTGCCCGTGTGTGCCCAGCCAGCAGCTGGTATGTGCTGTGGGGCTGCCTGTGCTCCTGGTGTGCTGGAGCTGAGGGGGTGCTGGCAGTGTCCAGAGTGCTGTGCCTCAGCAGCGCAGGGCAGCGGGGTTGGTGTGCCTGCCCTGACTCCTCTGCTGTGTTTCGAGTTCATGCTGAGTTGCCAGTCACAGTCAGCCTTTCCCTGATGGGTTCACACATGGGCATTGCTGGGCGGGGCACAGTGTTTGCCCAGCAAGATCCAGGCTAAATAGGAACCAGCTGAGTGTGCTGCTAAAGGCAGAGGGGCTTTAAGCATGGCCACGTTCCTCTTGTTCACTCAGGCTGGCACAAACAATTGAAGCCCACAGGATCCTTGGGGACCAGTTCTCAGCTGCCACACCCAGCACCAAAGTTAATTTCCAAGCTTGCCCAGTCCCTGGGTCTCCTGTCACCTGCCAAGTCTGGCTCAGCCTACATCCCTACCAGCCTAAGTCTGGCTACGACAGGTGGCTCTGGTGGAGGCAGGAGCTGCTCACAGGCACAGAGCTGACCCCCTTTTCCCACCTCACAGGTTTGAGCCCTGCACCAACGTGACAGCTGAGGTGTACCTGCGCGCCTACCTCTCACCCTGCATCAACGACTGCGGCATCTACGGCCAGTGCAAGCTGTTGCGCACCAACAACTACCTGTATGCTGCCTGCGAGTGCAAAGCTGGTGAGAGCTGACCCAGGCGCCCTCCCAGCAACCTCCCTTTCTCCTTGTGGGTCTTGTGTCCCACTAGTCCATTCGTGCCAGGGTGCTGGGAAAGGGGTTCCCTGCTCCTCCTCCCCAGCCCCTGCGAGTTCTGTGGTGGTGACATCAGCTCTCCCTGGTCGCAGGCTGGAATGGCTGGGGATGCACGGACAATGCTGAGGCTTTCTCCTATGGCTTCCAGCTCCTCTCCACGCTGCTGTTGTGCCTCAGCAATGTCATGTTTGTGCCTCCCGTGGCCATTGCTGTCCGCAGTCACTACCTCCTGGAAGCTGCTGTCTACATCTTCACCATGTTCTTCTCCACTGTGAGTGTGGCGTGGGGCAGCTGTGGGGCGGGCGAGGGCTGGGGCTGTGCAGGGCAGCTCTCACACCCTTTCCCTGCTGCACCAGTTTTACCACGCCTGCGACCAGCCGGGCATTGTGGTGTTCTGCATCATGGAGTACGATGTGCTGCAGTTTTGTGACTTCTTGGGCTCTCTCATGTCTGTCTGGGTCACTGTCATCGCCATGGCCCGGCTCCAGCCCATAGTCAAGCAGGCAAGTGTGAGGAGAGGGCATGCAGGGCAGGCTTGGGAGAGATTTATCCTGATGGGTGCTGCACTGCCCCACAGGTGCTGTACCTGCTGGGAGCCATGCTGCTCTCCATGGCTCTGCAGATGGACCGTCACGGGCTCTGGAACCTCCTGGGGCCCAGCCTTTTCGCTTTGGGGATAATGGCCGTCGCCTGGGTAAGATGGTGTCCCTTTTGTCCCCACCCTGGCTGCGCTCAGCATCCTGCCCCCGCCGGCATCTCCCCTCTGCTGCCTTCACCCATCCCCATGAACCCCTCTCCCTGGTTCCCGAGGGATGTGTCACCACGGCACGGAGGCTGTGCCTGTCCCTGCTGTGGGTCCCCCTCCCAGCCTGTCCCTTCCCCACCACAGACGGCTCGCACCATCCGTCGCCGCCACTGCTACCCGCCAACCTGGAAGCGCTGGGCTTTCTACCTGTGCCCAGGAGCGCTGATCGCAGCGGCGGCTGTGCTGCTCTACGCCTTCGTGGAGACAGAGGAGAATTACTTCTACATCCACAGCATCTGGCACCTGCTCATCGCCGGCAGCGTCGGCTTCCTGCTGCCGCCCCGTGCCAAGCCCAGCAGGCGCCTGGGGCCGCTGCCCCGGCGCAAGGGGTGTGGCTACCAGCTCTGTGTCAATGAGCAGGAGGAGCTGGGGCTCGTCGACCCCGCTGTGGCCTCCATCAACAGTATTTGTACCAGCTGATGCTGATTCCAGCTCAGACTCCTCTGTCAGCAGCCCTGTGGGGCTTGGCACCCACTCTCTTTGCTGGCCACCCATCTCTGGGAGTGCCAGGACTCCTCTGGGCAGGCACACAGCCACCTGTGCCACCCTGTTCTTCCAATTACAGCCTGATTGAACTTGTCTCCAGGGGTTGCTGTGGCTCAGTTTGGGGCAGAGCTGTGGGGTCTAAAGGGTCGGCTGGGTCACATTTCCTCCCTTTGCCAGGCCATGGAGCTGCTGAGGGGATGTGGCTGGGTGTGGAGGCGAGGAATGGCAACAGCCTCTGGCTGTCAGAGCTGCTACTCTGTGGTGGCTGCTCTGGAGCTGATGCAGCTCCGACATAGAGCAAAGTGGCTGGCAAGAGGCGGGGAGCAGAGGCTGCCGTGTTTTGGCTCCTGGCACGACAGGTTGCGAGGCTGGGATGTCTTTGTTGGGGTACTTTGCTCTCACAGGATGACTGTAATGTCTGACTCAGGAGCAGCTGTGCTGTACCAGGGCATCTGGGACCCTCTCCAAGCCTGCAGGACTGTGGTGAGCCCATGGCTGTGGGGGTAGGTGTCACTGGGGAATGATGCTGGCACTGCCGGCCGTGGCAATGCGCAGGTCTGAGAGGGCTCTGCCTGCAAGGGCCACGTCCCCAGGAGCCCACAGCCTGTTGGTGTCACCCCACTGCCTGGGGCAGCCTGCCTCAGCACCCCACAGCTGCTACACCCATGGAGCCATGGACTAGTGACCCTGTGTCCCTGCTGTTGCCACCAGCCCCGTCTCTGCAGGGCACTGCACTCCCGTGGGAGGGGCTTTGCATGGAGTGCACCCTGTGACCCGGGTGGGACAGCCCTTTCTCAGCCCCTGCTCCATGTCTGGCTTACGGTCACTGGCTCAGCACCCACTGCAGCTAGTGGTGACCATGGTGTGGTCACAGACACCTGGGCTCTGTGTGTGCCTCAAGGACAGAGGGTTTTCACTCTGCTTCAGCCACTCAGAGGGGTCAAAGTGGACCAGGGAGGACAGGGAAAGTTCCACTGACACTTCTCACTCCAGTGGGGACTTCCCCAGTCTCCTGAGAATTTCTCAGCCCTGCAGGGGTCTTCACGGTGGAATCCTGACACAAAGCTCTGCATCCTAGCAGCCACATTCTAGCTCAGCAGAGCCCACCCACCAGCAGCCCCCTCCCTGTACCCCTGGGGACAGAGCCTGGCACAGGGAGATTTACTGGATGCTTAACAGGATTAGCAACTGCAGGCAGGCAGCTATGTAATAGGATTGCAATCTAATTAAAACTGCTGCTTTGGAGCTGGGCCCCAGCTGGCCAGAGCAGGGTGGGCTTGGGGGGTCTGTGGGGGCAGCTGGTGAGGACTGTGGGGATGGGATTGGTGGAACAGGAGGAGGGATGAGCTGGCGAGGACCATGGCAGTGCTGGTGGGTTCAGGGGTTTGCTGCCTCTGTCTCTGGGCCTTGGTGTGGGATCTGCCCGTGGGGAGCCAGGCTGGTGTGGAGGTGTGCTGGACAGCCAGGGTAGGAGCCCCAGTCATTGTGCAAGGACTGGGGAACCTGCACCTGGCACTCTCCTTCCCCCCTGAGCTCACCCTCCAGCCCTCTCTCTGCCGTACAGAATGTCCTGTCTGGTCTGGCCAGGTGGCAGATTAAGGATTAATTTTTTAATTATGTCCAATTGCACCCCACTGGCAGTAGTAGCCCCCAGAGGATGAGGAGCTCAGCTTTAGCTTTCACATCAGCGAGAGGGTGGAGTGCACACCGGGCATGAGCTTGTTCTGCACTGATGCACTGGAGTTTCATGGAGGTGTCAGGCCTCCTTACAACATCCTTACCCATCCCTCATCCCCTGTCTCACTGCTCTAAGGCTGAAGTGCAAACCTGCTGCTTGTCGGATTTGTGAGGACTCTACAATAACAGAACCAGTGGTGGGTTGAGCTGTCCTCTTGCAAGCAGCTCCACAGCTGCTGGCCTGCCCCACAGCAGACACCACCAGGGTGACACATATGGGATTGGAGCCTTGAGGGGTCCTGGAAGACATGGGCAGAGGTTTTAGCCAGGAGGGCTGCCCAGGGAAACCTGGAGGAGCCACACACCAGCTCTGCTAGACTCTCTTTTTCTGGGCTGCTGGTGCGGCTCAGAGCTCCCTCTCCTTTTAATTAAACCAGCAACTGCATTTTTCATCTCAAGGACAGGCCACGCATCTGACCGCACTGCCCGGGAGGGAGCTCGGCCAAGCAGCACTGGAGGGAATCCAGGCATTCTCTGCCAGCCCAGCTCATCCCTGGGGGCCCGTGGGCTGCCTGCTGAGAGCTGGGAATCCCCACTCTCACTTCATCTCCCAGTCCCGGGATGGGCAGAAACCCATCCCACTGCCCAGGAGGCCAGCACAGCCCAGGGCACAGCACAGTGCTTTGCAGGTGCAGAGCACACAGTACCACAGGACAGAGAGGGGGTTTGCTCACTGCTCCAGGCACCAAGCATGGAGAAACAGGTCTCTCCTGTGGGACACCCAGGACTGGGGGTGTGCGTGCCTCTCCCTCCGAGCCTGTCTGGGAGCATGCTGGGACGCACCACGGGAGACTCCGGTTCCCCTCAGTCACCTCTCCTTTGTTGCAAGGTCAGGAGCAGAGTGCGTCCATCCCTCTGGGTCTAGTGAGCTTTTCTGTCATGGTTCCCATAGCCTCCAGCCTCTGCCCCATGAGGATGCACATGGGGTGAATGCTGGACTGTCCTGCCTTCCCCCCCTGCTCGGAGAGTTGGGGGTCTCTGTGACTCCCACCCCCACAGTGTAAACAGCTTTCCCGATGTTCCATTCCTGCCTCTACCAGGCACAGCAACCACATAACCATGGCAACAGTATCCCTATAACAGCCAGGTACATCTGACATCCCCATGGCAACCAACTCCCGGAACAGCCGATAGAGAGCTTTGCTTCCTCTGTGCTGGAGAGGGATGGGGGGGATTCGAGCCATACCAGGTCAGGTGGTGACAAAGACCTGGGGACAGACACAGCTGGCTAGGGTTTCTGACTCTGGGTCAGGGTGTGCGGGGCAGCAAAAGCCTTCACAGCCTCTGTCCTGACAGGTAGGATGCAGGGGACACAGGGGATGCATGAGAAGGCAGCCCTGGGAGCAACATCACCCTGATTCATCCTCCTGCATCCCAGCTCCATCCTGTGTGCTGGGCTGTCAGCGTCACTGGGCCGGTATTCCCTGCCCCAACACAAGTTTCTTGGAAACGTGCATCCCAGACACTGGTACTGTGCTTCCTGCCACAACCTCCTCCCATGCCAGTCCCGGCTGAAGACGTGCTCTGCCTGCTGCCCTCCCTCTGCCCTGCTCCGGGGCTGCTGGACCCTCCCACCACCGCCAGCCCAATGCCTGCTGTCCGAGCTCATCGCCCAGCAGCCCTGACGCAGTCTGTCGTTGCAGATGGCAATTGCATGCCATGCAACTTTAATGTGTCAGGCCTGAATTATTGGGCCCTGCAGCAGACTGCGTGCACGCAGGCAGGACCCGGCATCCCTCCTCCTCTCCCCGCCCGTGTGTGCCCGACCCGGCAGCAGCGGATGGGGGCTGGCGAGAGGTCCAAGGCTTTGGGGTCTCTCTGGGTGCACAGGGGTGCTGTGTCCCTTGCTAGCCACCGTGGCGGGGAGGTGTGGGTGGAAGGGTGGCCGGTGGTGTCACCAGGTTGGTCACCTGGGGTTGGTGAGTCCCCAGGCAGGTATGCAGGGAGGAATGTGTGACCCTGCTGTCCCCGCCTCAGCATTTTCTCCCTGTGTCCTCATGAAACCCTGGATCTAGAGGCAGCAGATCCCCTACAGCTGCCCCCGGAGCCCTCACCCCTCCCGCTCACTGCACTGCCAGACCCCGGGGAGGCAGAGCCTTTCCACCCCAGTCAATGTAAATCCCATGGTGGATACAGACAGAGCTTGGTCCCTGGCTGGTCACGGCTGTCACTGTGCCTCTCTGGGGATGATGAAGGGCTTAGAGAATGCCCTGGCTGCTCTCTTATTTTTGCAGTTTGCCTGAAGCACCCTGCAGCCACTCGATGATTTTCTCATCAGAGTAGCAAGGCTTGAGTGCCCTCCCCACACGGACCCATCCATCACCCGCGGCTGCCACCACCGTACAGCTCACAGGCACTGGCCCTGCCTGCCCTGCTCGGTCCCTGGCTGTCCCTCAGCCCTGCAGGCACCATGGGCAGCCTGGGGAAGCAGCTCTGTGCGTGCAAAGGGACTCGGTTTTCACACCCCTCCTTCTCCCCCATGCCCTATCTCCAGGTTTCATCCCCCCTGCTGCCACCCCCGGCCTCCAGGGGATGGGATCAGGGACCCCTCAAAGCTTCAGCCCCAGTCTGCTGCACACTGGATGAGGACCAGATGGGAGCCAGGCACGCACAAGTGGGAGATACAGCTACAGCTGGAGAAAGCCCAGCTTCAGTGCTGTGGGGCAGCTCTGCAGGGCCCTGGGAGCCCTGGAGTGGGAACAGGGCCCTGTTCTTGGGAAACATCCTGCCATGTGCACCTGTCTCATAGAACTGAGACAGAGCTGAGCATGACAAAGTCAGCCCAGAGCAAGGACAGCGGGGTCTCGGGGGGACCCAGAGCAGTGAGAGCCAGCATTGTCCCAGCAGCACATCACGTCACACCACCTGGAGAAGGGAGGAAGCAGAAGGGTGGCAGGGCATGCCCAGCTTGGCATGAGGGTGGGGGTGCTGGGGCCACGGAGATGAGGGACAAAAGGCTTGGCTGTACCCACAGGGCCCAGAGCGTTGCAGGGGGAATGTGTCAAGGGACAAACAGCAGCTGCCATGGTGACATGGCTGGAAAGGAGCAGCAGACAGGAAAGGGGGACACTGAGACACGGGAAACCAGGAAAATGCGGTGGTGATGCAAAGCATCACGATTTTCAGCTGCTGGTAACTGAGTTTCTTGGAGAGGTTGGTGGGGAAACCCATGGGGGGGCTGAACTCAAAACTTTATCCCTGGCAATTTAGAAGGAGGCTTCTGAGGACCTGCTCTGTTGAGTGGAAAAACCACTTGAGCCATGCTTAACTTCATCAAGAGAACTGCATAGAAATCAGGGAGCTTGCTAAGAGAAATTAATAGAGCAGCCAGGGGGGCAGACTGCCTGCAGACAGCATGAGAACTGCTCAGATCCGCATGCTGGAGACTTCCACTAAATGAACATGTCCTTTAACAAGATTTGCAAGGCCAGCATGGCCGAGGAGCGGAGTGAGTAAATGGGTGGGAAAAGTCATTTCTCAAGGAAGGGAGCCATGCCAAAATGAAGAGCATGTGAAAGGGGGGGAAAGGTTACATGGAAAACCAGAGCAAAACAACCCCCTAAGAGCCTTTGAAGAAGATCTTGGCAACAGCTTAAAATTGCAAATGATTTTGCAGTGCTAAATTTGCTGAATTGTTGCCATAGCAATGAGAGTTTGGGGATGTCCAGGGGTGCCTCAGAGTGCTGCAGATCAGATCTACCCCTTTTGGATGAATCCTGGGGTAGGATCTGCGAGTCCTGCAAGCTCTTTCTGTTAGGACAAGGAAGTCAAGTGTTTCTCTCCCCAAAGCAGGCATCTACAGCTCACAGAGCAGTGATGCTGAAGGAGCAGCCTTGGCACATCCTGTCTGGTGAGCAGAGGAAGGGCTGTGATTGCAAGGACAAAGTCTACAAGCACAAAATGCAGCTGCACTTGCTGTCAACCGGTAGGAAATTAAAGCAGTTGCTCTTGTGAGAAATCAGCCTTGCACCAACAGAAATCAAGCTGTTACACCAAATGCAATCCTGGATAAATTTATCTTAAGAAGCAAGCCTGCAGAGGAAGATAAAATCATGTTAGCAGAGGCTGAGAACATTGTCCATACGATGCAAAGCCACAGTTCCCTTTACGGCTTGCAGATTAAAGTTTTCCCTTAAAAATCATTTTCCCCCCACTCAAACACTACCACTAAAATTTCCCTGGAGTCCCAAGTGCTCAGCAATATGTTGTTGTGTATGAACACAGCTCTCAGTGGAGACTGCGTTAAAGAAATCATATTGAAGCTTCCTGTTGGACTGTGAGAGGTGCCTACAATGAGAGGAATATTACAGATTATTCTTACTCTACATAAATATGCTTCATCACCTCCACAGCTAAAACACAAGGCTCTGCATTTTGAAGAGGAATGTTTAGGGCTAAAATTAAATGGTCTTGGAACAAGTGCGATCCAGAGGCTCCTGGCTCAGCAGGAAGAGAGGTAAGTCCCTGAGGGCTCCGTGTGCCAAGTCCTCCTGAGAAGCTTTGCCCCAGGGCTTGCCTGCAGTCAGCAAATCTCCTGCCAGCACAACTACAAATCCCAGATGAGCCCATGAGGATTGTTGTTCTAATTAACTAATGAACTCGTCTCCTGTTGGGAAGATGGATAATCTGAGCTGGAGGTTTCCTCCCTGTTGCGGGGGAGGACCTGGAGCAACACCCACCTCATCTCAAGGGACCTCATAAATGGTTGTACACACCGAGGTTGTACTTGCTGCAGGCAGGTGCCAAGTGCTCCCAGGCACAGCATCTCCCTGCACCCTGCCTTCAGCCTGCCTTCAAAAACCCGTCTGACACCGTCCGCTGTCTGGCAGGTCCAAGGCAGCCTGGCTGCTCTCATCCCTGAGTTTTCACTCTGGTCTCATAATTTTCAGGCAAATCACAAGAGAAAAATTAATGTTTGAGGAGGGTGAAGTCTGTGCAGGATCTCCCTGAGCCGCAGCCAAGCAGAGCACAGGAGGATCCACTTCAAAGGGAGGAGACACTTCATTAAAAAGGAGAACTAGGGCTTTTGGTATCAAGATAAACATCCTGATACACATCAAAGCAGCTTCCTCTCCTTGTCCTTAGACACCCTCTCCTGCTTCACTTAAATTCTACATTTTGGGATTATTCCTCTGCCTAATCCATGGTTGTTTGCAAAGGGAGATTCTGGGTGCTGTTCTGTGGTGTGTGAGACCTTCAGGTCATGTCCATGAGCCTGAACACTCTGCTGCTGCCCTCTGTTCCACATACGGAGAACTAAGAGCTGCTGGTGAAAGTGATTCTATTTCCATTGAAAAACATCATGTTCTTAAAAGAAAGTGCAATAGAGAAGGGGCCAAAGGCCAGCTGGGTTGCCTGAGAGCCCAGTGGCATCCATAGCTCCAGACACCCTGCCACAGTGGCTGCAAGCCCATCCCTGGCAGCAGGTGGAGCATCCAATAAACTGGGAAAGGGGACACTGACCACTGGCACAGGGACAGGCGTGAGGATGCAGGGTGCTGGTGGGAGTCACATCCACCATGGCAAACCTCTCCTTCAATATTTGGAGATTATGAGAGGGATTCCATAAGGCTCAGCAGCCACGTCCTGTTCCTAATCCCAATACCTCGTGCTTTTCCTGCGGCCAGGGCTTTATCAGGGTGGCCACTGGAGCCAGGCTGCAGGGTGAGGTGTGGCCAGGGGTTCTGTGTACCCCTCATCAGGTCACTCCAGGCCTTGGGGCACTCTTTGGGGCAGGAAAGAGAGAGGAGTGGCTGATGCAGTGGGGAAGACACAGGACTGAGCCTTCAGCTGTTATCAGCCAGCAGCAGACACAGTCCAAAGCTGCTCTCAGGGCAGTCATTTGTGTCACACTACCTGTACCCCAGGTTTATGGGATGGGACTGAGCTCAAGTGGATACAGAGCATCACTTCCAGGTCACAGTGTGCTGCCTGGGAGCGAGGTACAGAGGCAAAGAGCCTGCTGCCACTGGCAGGTAACAACTTCATTATTTCAGTTCTTCGAGATATTAAATAAACGCTCTGGACTAGGGCAGGCCATGCAGGAGGGAGAGGATCAGGAGAGTGGTACAGATTTGACTTGTTCCAGAACTAGTTAAAAACAGGGGAAAATCCTCCCCCAAGCCTCCGATACACCAGGGATCCCTTCTAGCTGCCCTGGCAGCTGGCTTTTGGGTTTCAGCTGCCCTGTTGCAAAATGTTGCACGTGAGAGAGGTGGAAGGAGCAGAGCAGCATCCTCAAGGTGCCTGGGCCACCAGATACCAACACCGAAATCCTGCTGAGACATGCTGGTGCTTTCACTTGTATTTCTAGCCTGGAGAGGATCTTGCAAGTCCCAGAAGAAGCCTGCCCTTTTCTTCCTGTGCTCTCCCGGGTGTCACTCCAGCCCTGCAAGCGCAGACACATGCCGTGTGTCTGGAGGGGGAGGTCTCACCACGCAGGGCTCGCGATGGACACCCCCAGGAAAGGCGAGGGCTGTGTCTGCCTCGGACCCTTCTGCACCCGCCTCTCCTTGTGCCAGCCTGTTACTCTTGCTGGAAACACCACCTGCACTGCATCCCCGGACTGGGGGCTCGCTGGGGAGACGTTGGGGTCCAGCCCTGCCCCATCGCCCCTCTGGCAGCGCCCTGAGCCCCAGCTGAAGGGCAGCAGGAGGCACGGGAAGCCTGGGGCACGGGATGCTTTGCGGGCAGAGGCTGGGGCACAGGGTGCCGTGCGAGTGCCCCGGCCCGGCAGCCCCACTCCTGCACGCTGGAGGCAGTGGGTGAAGCAGAGCCCCCCGGGCCGCGGCGGTGGGTCAGCCCCTCGGCACGGGGAACACCGTGCGGGGGCGGCGATGCCCCAGGCCCCGCGGGCCGGACCGGGCCGGGCTCCAGATCCGCCCGCAGGAGCCCCGGGGCTGCCCCGGCCCGGTCCAAACGGCGATGCCCGCCCGCGACGTCACGGAACCCCGGCCCCGCCCCTGCCTCTGCGATTGGGTGGTGTCCCCGGCCAGACCCGCCCATCTTCACCTTTCTGAGTTCCTACTGGCCGCTGAGCTGTCACTCCATCCAGGCCACGCCCCGCGCGTACGGGAACGGAGCTTCGCGGGGNTTGCACCCCTCATTGTAACCCCCTGCGCCTCTCACTGCACCCTGCCGCACACCCCGTTGAAAGCCCCGGTTCCCAGGATCTCACATCGCTGTGTCACACTCGTACCTCCGGTGCTATCCATGCACCCCCAGGACCCCCCCCGCCCCATCCCCAGTGCCTGCTGCAACACCACCCTCCTCGGCAGCCAGCCCGCTCCTGCACCCCCACCTCAGAGCACCCCTCCCTGCCCTTCCCCTGCTGCCAGGAGAGGGGACAGCCTGCTCCACTGCCCCAGCGCGGCAGAGCCGAAGGAATGTTTCTGTGGTGCCCCAGGGCTGGAAGGAGTAGGTGTAGACCCAGGTGAGGAGCGTGGCAGAATGGCAGGGAGCAAGCCGGGGTGTTGGGGAGCGTGGTGGGATGACTGGGATGACAGCAGGCTTGTTGGGAGCACTACAGGGTAATCAGTGGAATGATGGGGAGCACAGCAAGGTGAGTGTGGAGCATGGACAACCACAGCCCAATCATTGCAACTTCACAAGCAGCAGGGCTCAGGAAGAGAGATCCCACCTTCCTCTTCTCGTTGCCCACCCTGATGGGTCCCAGGGAGAGAAATCTGTGGCAGAGATGTTTGCAGGCAGTGGTTCCATCACTGTGAGGCCCGGGGCCAGAGCTGCTGGCCAGCAGCCAGGCGGTCTCTGCTCCTGCTTGGGAGCACAGAGGATGTTTTGTATGCAGTGGCAGGAGCACCATGCCCACCAGGGCTGGCCCCGCTCCCAGCAGGCCCCACAGACCCCAGCTCCCTGCCCACTGCATCACGAGGCCAGCGTGCCTCTGTGGCGTGCCTTTCTGTGACCCAGGGTGCACAGCTGGTATGGGATGAGGGACAGCGCTGGGGGGGGGGATCACGGGTTTTCCCAGCACTATCCGCCCATGTTTCTCCCCTGCCAGATGACATCCGGGTTGCGATGCTGTTGCTCACTGCTGCTGTG
>VXBU01009280.1:23605-52815 GCA_013400315.1 Bombycilla garrulus | reverse complement strand
GGGATGGCCATCACGGCAGCCCTGGAGGCTGGAGCAGGGGAAGAAGCACCCCAACCCCCCGTTTTCCAGGGCTGAGATGCAGCTGCAGCCCCATGCGAAAACAGGGGCTTGTAAGCAAACACCCCGTGGCCTTGCTCCTTGGAGGGAGGGGTATGGGAATGTCTCCAGTGCCCCAAGGATACTCAGTTTCCTTTGCAGTCCCCAGGGCGGATCAGACTGAGAGAGCCACGCTTGTTCAAGCTGGAGGGGAGAAGGTTCTGGGGAGACCTTAAGCAGTTTTCCAGTACCAGAAGGACTACAAGAGAGCTGGAGAGGGACTTTCTACAGAAGTGTGTAGTAATAGGAGGAGGAGGAAATGCTTCAAACTGTCAGAGGGCAGGTTTAGGTTAGATATTCATCATAGAATTGCAGAATATCCTGAGCTGGAAGGGACCCAGTGGGATCATCAAAGTCCAACTCTTGTTCTTGCACACGACACCCCCAAAAATCCCCCCATGTGTCTAAGGGGGATTGTCAAAATAGTTCCTGAACTCTGTTAGGCTGTGCTGTGATCACTGTGTTCTAGTGCCCACCCATCCTCTGGGTGAAAAACCTTTCCCTAGTATTCAACCTAAACCTTCCCATGACACCAATCCCTCAGGTCGTGTCACTGGTCACCAGAGAGAAGAGATCAGTGTCTGCCCCTCTGCTTCCTCTTGCAGACTGTTAGGAGGCCTCCTCTCAGCCTCCTCTTCTCCAGGCTTGAACAAACAAAGTAACCTCGGCTGCTTCCCACATGGCTTTTCCTGTTTTACGAATAAATTATTGTGAAGGTGGCAATGCACTGGCACAGGTTGCCCAGGAAATCTGTCCCTGGAAGTGTTCAAAACCAGTTTGGATGGGGCTCTGAACAGCCTGGTCTAGTGCAAGGTGTCCCTGTCCTTGACAGGGGGCTTGGAACGAGATGACTTTTAGTGTCCTTTACAACTCCATGACATGGCTGCCCGCCCAGCCCTGCCTGGTTCAACCCAGCAGCCATTCCCACTGCTTGCTGCCCCAAAGCCAGGAGCATGAGGTTCCCTCCTGCTGGGATGCTGCCCTCGACAGGGCTGCCCCTTGCCCCAGGTGTCTGGCACAAACCCCTCCTTCTCCCCCCGGAGGGCTTTTGTCCCAGGTGGTGCCTCTGGGGACCCCACCAGGAAGTGACACTTTCCATTTTGCATCGCACCCGTCTGAGAAGTTGGGCTGGGAAAGGGTTGCCACTGCCTCTGTGGGCTGCAGAGCAGGAGATCAAGGCGGGGATGGAGGAGAGTGTCATGTATGCTGACCTGCGCTTTCCTCCTGCACCAGGTAATGGCCCCCCAACTCTCTCAATGAGTTCCCTCCCCTCCTGCAGCCCCTTGCCTTCCCCAGAAATGTCCTCCTAGACCTGCTCCCCCCCAGTCCCTCCCTGTTTGGGTGTCCTCTCTCAAACAGCTCCTCTCCAGCCCTCTTGCAGACTGCCTGCTCTCGGGGTGGGGGGCAGGAGGGGCTCAAGGGCAGGGAATGCCCACTGCACCCCAATGCCACAGCACAGACATTTCCCCTCCGTAACTTCTAGGACAATCAAACTGCTGCAAATGGGCTTTCCCCAACTCTTCCCAGGCTCCCCCACTGCCTTCTGACATTCCACCTGTGATTCACAGATATTTCCTGGCTGAAGGTTCCCCACTGCTCCCTCCAAGCTCTCCCCTCCTCCCCTCCGGTCCATGTTAACTCATTTTCTCAGCTCCTCAGCAGCGAGTGCGCCTGCCCTGGTGCTGGGCAGCCCTCAGCCTGGGTCTCCTCTCCCTGATGCTCCTGCTGGCACAAATCATCCTTGTCAGCCTGAGTTTCCACTGTAAGTACCAGCCGTCAGTGCCCAGATCTCTACAGAGTGGGTCCTGCAGTCAGGGCTGGCACCAGAGCACCTGTGTGCTAACAGACGGAGCTGCAGTTTCCCCATGGAGCTGCGCCCTTCTGCTTGGGGCTGAGGGTACTGAGGGTACTGGGGCAAGCAGGAAAACTGGTGAGGCAAGACACCACCTACGTGGCTGGAAAAGGAAGCTGGGGCGACAGCGTGGGCTTGGGGAAAGCCACTCTATCACACCGCAGTGAAGGAAAGGCAGGAGGGAGAGCCCCGACACTGAAACAAAGACAGCAGCGCTTTCCCCGAAAGCCTGTTGCGTGGAGGGCTCCCAGGCACAGCAAAATCTGCAAGGACCTTGGTAGGCTTGGTGTACCTGAAGCAGGGGACACCTCAGCCACAGCCATGGGGCTGTCCCGTGGGAGAGGACGCTGGGTGCTGCTGGGAGCAGGAGCCCAGAGCTGCTGGGACACACCTGTGCTCTTCTGCTGTAGATTTAGTGCAACAACAAACAAGGTGCACACACGGTCTCTGGAGTGTAGAGGAGAGCCCCAGCTATGGGAAACAGACACTGGAAGGTAAGAGACCCTGGTGGGCTCCTGGATAAGCTTTGGAGAGGTCCTTACTGCTTCTTTCAAGCAGCAGGATCTGTCCGTACTCGAGGATGTTTTCCTGAGCTCTATCCCTACATGTTTCTTCGCCTTTACTGCCTGTTTCCTGGCTTGTGGCATGGAGAGCTGCCCCAGCACTGCTGAACAGGCTGAACTGCTGGGACCCCTGTAGAAGAGATGACCCCAGACAGCTCAGTGTTGTCTGGGCACACTGCCAGCACCAGGCTCATGGATGCCACCAACACCCCTGTGCCAGATGACATCAGCTTCTGGTGCAGTTGAAACCTTATCTGATTTCCCAGCACTTTGGAAACTGTGTTTGTATCACCTCCCCAAACCGGCAGCTCCCCACCCCGCTCAATGCCAGCACGTTCCTGTGACCAGCGCTCTTCCCAGGGCTCTGGGACTGGAATGTTGGAGCTGGGCTCCCAAGTGAGGGCAAGTGCAGAGTGGTCTCTGTGGGGCAGACATACGAACACAATGGGTTGGTTGGTGCCCTGACTGCCCGCTGTCACTCTCCTGGTCCCTTGGGCGCGGGGCAGCCCCTGCCAGCTGCCCCACGTCACCTGATGTGTTTCTGGTGTGCAGGGCAATGCCAGTTTTGCCCAGTTGGCTGGCTCTGGGATGCGGGGCAGTGCTACTACTTCTCCTCTGCCAAAAAGAGCTGGGAGCAGAGCAGAGAGGACTGCTGCTCCAGAGGGGCACAGCTGGTCACCATCCAAGCCAACACCACCCTGGTGAGTGCACCCAGCCTGGCCTGTCCCACTCCCTGTGAGCACTGGGCTCACGGTCCCCCAGCAGTCACCCACGCACAGCTTTGTCTCGGCTTTCTGGCCCCTGTGCCCAAAGCCTAGCAGAGCCTCCAGGCAGGGAGCTGGCAGTGCTGTGCCCATACAGCACAGCCCCCATCATGAATCGTGTGGCTGGGCTCATGTGGGTCCTCTCCTATGCTAGGCTTTCCTGGTGCGCACGGCTAACACGGATGTCTTTCACGTGGGGCTGAAGCAGGATGGCTTCAGGTCTGACTGGAAGTGGCTGGACGGCACCACACTGGAAGGGTGAGGCTATCAGCTTGTTCCGAGCTACGTGTGCTGAGGGTCCAGCATCAGGGCTTGGGGTGGTGACGGGGACAGGCATGCAGGGATGTGATCCGTAATTTGGCCACGTCTTTTCTTCCTAGGACTGCACTGGGGTATTTTAGGGAAAGGGCATTTTTAGCAGAGGCCTGGCCCTGCTGCCGACGCTCTGCTTGGGTGAGGGGCTGCAGGGGATCCTGCAAAAGCAGGGTCCCGGTTTGGTTGGTGCTGAGCCCTGCTAGGATTGACCTGGGGGTACTTTGGGAGCATCATCAGTGTGGCCTAACTGGGAGGAGGCTGGCAGGAGACTCTGCTTTATGGGGAGGGTGAGCTTTGTCCCCACAGTATCCCTGTGTCCGGTCCCTGGCTGCAGGAGTTGCTGATGGGACAGCCTCAGTTCCTCCTGCCCATCCCATCTGAGCCCTTGCACTCTCTTCCCTTGCAGGATCTTCCCAATCCAGCGCTACACCAGGTTTGCCCAGGCCTGTGGCAGGGTGTCGGGCTGGGGACTGTTGGGTGGTGCGTGCACAGACGCCCTCAGATGGGTCTGCCAGCAGAGCGCAGCCACCCTGCAGTGGCTCCAGTCCTCGCCTCCTGCCTTCCTCTGGGGAAACACCACCTACAGCTGTGTGAGGCCCTGATGGCCATGGTGGCCCCCAGCCTGTGCCACCACCCTGTTCCCTGCATGACCCCAGTGCATGGGCATTCCCAGGCTCCAGACCTCTTTGCCCTCCGGAACTCTGCACTTTGCCAATAAATTCTGACAATAACTGCAGCTGTGTTTCTGTGTTACTGTGTTACTGGGGTGTGGGGGTGGCGGGATAGAGGTGCACTCTCCATCTCTCAGACTCGGTTGCATCACTGACAAATGGGAAATGGCATCTGCGGTTCTGTGGCCGGGGCCAGCATTGAGCCACCCAAGCATCCCCATGGCCCAAGGGCAGCTTGAAGCAGCTCCTGTGCAGGCTGGCGCAGGTCCCATGAAAGTTCTGGGCTCTCTGATCGTGGTGGCTGCCGAGGGCTTTTGCTTCTTCGGGCATGCTGCTGAGAGGTGACCCTTTGTCTCTGCAGTCCCTTGGAGGACTTGGGCTGGGCAGCAGCTTGTTTGCTGGTGCCAGCCCAGTCTGAGGGGGTTCCAGCAGGGTGATGTGTGAGAGCCTAAAAGGCCTGCTAGAGCTTGATTTGGAGTTTGTTTGGTCTTACAGACTGTTCTGGTTTCGGTACAGACCACTGGGTTGTTCCAGCAACCTCACTGGGACTCCCTCTCAGCACATGCAAAAGACCAAGCCCACACAGCCAGTGCAGCCTGTCAGCCTGAGCAGGACTGGGAGGTGAGAGGTCATGTGTGGGGAAGTGTAGCCCTGATGTGGCCTGTACCCATGGGCTTGGGCTCTTCACAGCCTGGGGACCTGAATGCAGAGGCTGCGGAGCAGGAGGGAGATCATTTACTCCCCACCCCCTATAGTGAGAGGATACACAGGGGAAAAAAAACACTTTTTGCAAATAAAGCAACTACTTCTGCTTTTCTGCATTTGAAAATGTGTCTCCCCATAGTATTGTCTTAGCCACAGTCTGCCACCTGACCACAATGGAGAAGGACAGGATTGAGTTCCTGGACTGCTGCTGCCCAGCCACCTGCATGGCCCAGTTTGCTAAGGCCCCTGCTCGCTGCCCCCACGTGCCTTGCAGACCCCAGAGAGGATGACATTCACCACAAGAACCTGCTGCTGGGGCTGGTGCTGGCAGAGCCCAGCCTGGGTGAGAACCCAGCTGCGTTCACTACCACAGGGACACCCCAGAGCAGGGTGAGCACTGGGTGGTGGCAGTGGGACCACAGGGTGATGCCCATGGGCACTCATCTTGTCACAGGTTTTCCATGAAAGAGTCTCAGATGTCTCGTTCCACAAAGCCATTTATTCACAGCACAGTAACACAGAAACACAGCTCAAGATGGTTCCTCTGAGGAGAGATGCCCAGCGAAGGAACCCCTGGGCTTTTATCCCCTCAATGTCTGCTTGTGCCCAAGCCTTGCTCCTCCTCCTGTCTTCTCCTGCCCCTCTCTGTGTCCATCTGCCTTGCTTTCATCATCCCTCTCCTTTTTTATCCAAAAGGTCAGCAATTCCTAGCTCCTGCCGTGTCTCTCAGTGTCCATATATCTGTCTGGCACCACTCCTCTTCCTGCTCTTTGCTATCCCAAAGGCTGGCAGTTCACAGCCTCTTGCCTCGGGCTCCCACCCAGAGCTCCACCTGCACTTCCATCTTCATCTCTAACTGCACCTTGCAGGCCCAGCTACCTGGAGCACAGGTATTCCTCAACAAGGGGACGTCTGTACCAGCCTTCCAGCTCCCCTCTGCTGCCTTCCACTGAGGGTGGTTCGGTGAAGGTGGGTAACATGGTGTCTTTGGTGTCCCTTTGAGGACTGCATTAGTTTTCCTGGCTGCTCCTTGCCTCTGCCACTATTTGCTGCTGTCTTACCCTTTATCATGAAGCTTTGAAGTCTGGGACATGATTTTCCATGGTCTCCTCACTGGCAAAGTGGGGATATGTGAGGTCAGGAGAAGAGTGTGGGTCAAAAACCTGAATGGTGTGAGGGCTGCAGTGGGTGTCAGTAACACTCTGGTTTGATGGGAGTCTGCTGATAGTGGAGTGGGTAAAAGTGCAAATCCTGCAGCTCGGAAGAAAGAAGAAGCCACGCATCAAGATGGCAAGTAAGCAGCCGTGCTGAACCAGCCTGGGAAAACCATGAACCAGAGGCTGTATGGGGTCTGCCGTGTGTCCTTGAACAGGTCCCTGTCCCTCCTGTGCAGGGATCCCAGCTCTGGATGCAGTGCTCCAGGTGGGTCTCAGCAGAGCAGAGCCGAGCAGAGCAGAGCAGAGCAGAGCAGAGCAGAGCAGAGCAGAGGGGCAGAATCCCCTCCCTCCCCTGCTGCCCACAGGCTCTGGATGCAGCCCAGGACACGTGTGGCTCTCTGGGCTGTCAGTGCCATGGCCGGGCCATGTCCAGCCTCTCACCCACCAGCACCCCAAGCCCTTCTGGGCAGGGCTGCTCTGGGTCTGTTCATGCCCAGCCTGTGCTGGTACCAAGGGTTGTCCCAACCCAGGTGCAGCACCAGCACTTGGCCTTGTTAAACCTCATGATGTTCCCATGGGCCTCTCCTTGAGCTTGTCTGGGTCCCTCTGGATGGCATCCTATCCTTCAGGTGTGTCCTCACACCTCAGCTTGGTGTCACCTGCAAACTCCGTGAGGATGCAGTTGATCCCACTGTTCACGTTGTTGACAGAAGTACTAATTAACAATGGTCCCAAGGTGGATCCCTGAGGCCCAGCGTTGTCACCAGTGTCCACATCAGGACACTGAGCCACTGACCACCCTCTTCTGGATGCAGCTGTCCAACCTTACCCACTGAGCAGCTCACCCGTTGAATCCATTTCTCTCAAATTCAGAGGGAGACTGTTAAAGGCTTTACAGAAATCCAGACAGAAGGCACGTGTAGCCCTTCCCTCCGCTCCGCTGTAGAAGGCCACTGGGCTGCCTGGGCAGGATTTGTGGTGAAGCCGTGCTGGCTCTCTCAAGTCCAGGTTAGCAAAAGGGTTGCCAACACAATTCCCCTCTCTGCAGAAACACTGAGACAGGGAGGGTCAGCACTGCTTCTGGGCTCCCCACCACACCCCAGCTGGGTCCTGGACAGGGGTCTCTCATCACCTGCCTTTGGCAGATAAGGTCCCACCACATTCTTAGGGATCTTCCCCCCTTGGTGGCAGGGGTCTCCCATTTCCCAAGTCTCCCCAGTGCTCCTTCCTCTCTCCCACTGTCTTACCAGTGCACCTTCATTTTTTCAGGACTGCCCTGATTTGCAGCTCCACTGCACCCCGTTTCTTTCCATGGTCTCAGTATTCCCACATTCACCTCCCACTGTCTTAGGGCTCTTCAGTGCCCTCATTTTCCTCCCATGGTTTCAGAATTTTCTCATTCATCCGTCATGTTCTCAAAGCTCCCCAGCACTCCCCCACTTCCTATGTGGTCTCAGAGCTTCCCAGCATTTTCTCACGTTGGTGGTACCACTCTCAGCACCCTTTCCAGGCAGGACCCAAAGCCCTGGGCAGGTGATGAAGGCAGAAGAAAGGGCAGGATGAGAACTCTCAGTGCTGATAGAAGGGACTGGCTGTAAACCCACAGGTCTCCCCAAAATGGACAGGTTGAGGATATTGACCTGAGGTGTGATACCCTCAACCTGAAGATATGAGGTGTGTCATCCATCAACTCCAGAAAGATGCAAATGGCAGATCCTGCACCCCTGGCAGCTTTGGGGTAACAAAGAAGGTGGGAGCTGGGCTCTGCACTCACTGGAGACCTGGGTTGGAGCTGCACTGGCCAGGGCACACAGGGACATGCAGTGGCACAGTACAAAGCAGCGTAATATGTGCATGCATGAGCGTGGGAGAGGGGAATAAGGTCTATTTTCCATAATCCTTGCTTTAAAACAGAGACGCCTTTCCCAGCAGTTTTGCAATGCAATTGAAGCAAAGTGTGCACAGGGCACAGGATCTCACGGTGCATCCCCAGGTCCTGTTCCTGTGTCCAGTGATGGAGAGGGGTGGCAGCAGTCAGTCCTTGGTCAGAAAAGGAGGTCGGGGCTCAGGTTCACTGCTCAGCTTCGGGGATTTCTCGCAGATCCAGTGGAGGCGATTTGCACAATACACACTCCACATTTCCCCGTTAAGTACTGACCAGCAGTTGGAATTATGGCGTTTCCTAGGAAAGAGGGCACATCTCAGGGCAGCAGTGACAACCTCCTCACCTTGGACACCACTTCCCACAGATCCCAGCGCTGCTGGGGCAGACAAGGCACATGGCACAGAGATCAGCCTGAGGAAGTGCCACATTCCTCCTTCTACTCTTCTTCTCTGCCACTTGGATATTTGGCACTGCACCCCACAGCTTGGCTCTACCCTCACCCAGCTCCCTTGGGGCACTACTCAGGGACCATCAACCCTTTTATTGAGGGGTGTCACAGGGGCAAAAACAGCAGCTTTTTACTGTGGCAAAAGGGCAGGTGCTTGTGCCAAAGACTCTTGCACTTACACGGGGTATCTGCTGTCTGTCCACAAGGAAGATCTCCCAGTTCCATAAAAAGTTCTTGCTCCAATCCAGTATTTTTTTTCAGACTCATGCACAAAATGCTAGGGGGAGAGAAGCTGTCAACAACCTGCTTCATGACCAGCACTTGCCAGGTGCCCATGAGCCCCAGGGCTGGCTGTGCTTCTTACCTCAGACTGCCAGGATAGGAACCCAGGGCTCGTGGTGCCCCCCCGGCTCTGCCCAGCCCCACCCTCCTGGGTACCACAACCCCCCTGCTCTGTACCGGTGCTATCAGTTTCGGCCAGTCGTCTTGGACCAGCAGGCGAGCAGATCTCTCCATGCAGTCTTCATGGCTGTCCTGCCAGGTCTTATTTGCCACCGAGATGTAGAGACACTTGCTCCGGTAGAGTACCCAGCCCATGGGGCAGCATTCTGGGGGCAAGGGCACGGCTCAGTCACTCATCCTTCTATGGATGCTTGGGGATCTCAGCCTGGCTGAGTTCAGCCCCTGCATCTTTGCAGCAGCAACATCACCTGTGCCTCAACCCCACGAGGCTCTACCTGTGTTCACGCAGGCACGCAGGCTGCTCACAGTGTTCTCGCTGGTGTTGAGCCTCCCCTGCACCACCTGCATCTTATCCTGCAACACAGCCAGCTCCTGCTGAGTATGCCCCAGCTCAGCATTCTTGCTTTTCAGCTCCATCTGGGTGATGTTGCCCTTGCTCCATGCTTGCTGCAGCTCCTCTCTGGCCCATGCCAGCTCCAGCTGTGTCTCCTCCAGGCTCTGCTCCCGTGCCCTCAGCTCCTGTGACAGGTGGCTCTGCTCGGCCCTGTACTCACGGGTGGTGTCCTGCAGGCTGCGGGTGACCTGCCAGTCTGGGGACAGGGCAGGTGAGCTGGACATGGGCATGGGGCCCTGCCGGGGGCATGGCTCTTGCATGGCAGAGTAGGAAAGGGTGTCTGGCTGTGGGTGGAGATTGTCCTGAGGGTGCAGTGGGAGACAGTGGGAGACAGTGGGAAGGGAGTGGGAGGCAGTGGGAGGACAGTGGGAGGCAATGGGAAGCAGTGAAACAGTTTGGGGGGCAGTGGGAGGACAGTGGGAGGCAATAGGAGACAGTGGGAAGAAAAAGGGAAGGAAATGGGAGGCAGTGGGAGGCAATGGGAAGGCAGCAGGAGGAGGTGGCAATAAAATGGGGAGGCAATGCAAGGCAGTGGGAGGAACTGGAAGGGAGTAGGAGGCAATGTAAGAGTGGGAAGACAGTGGGAGGGAACGGGAGGCAGTGATGGGGAGGCAGTCAGAGGGACTAGGAGGCAATGAGAGGGAGTCGAAGGAAATGGGAGGCGGTGATAGAGAGTGGGAGGCAGTGGGAGGGATTGGGAAGCAGCGGAAGGCAGTGAGACGGCAGTGGGAAGGCAGTGAGAAGACCGTGGGAGGCAGTGACAAGGAGTGGGAGGCAGCGACAAGGAGTGGGAGGCAGCGGGAGGGATTGGCAGGTAGCAGGAAGACCATGGGAAGGGGTGGGAGGCAGTGGGAAGGCAATGGAAATACAGTGTAAGGCGGCGGAAGGCAATGGAAAAGGCAAGGGGAGACGAGGGGAGCTAGTGGCANGCCAGTCCCTCGCCCAGCCCCTCGCCCGCTCCTGCTGCCGCCCTCCCGGCTGCCCCCAGCCCGCGGCAGTCACCGACTCACAGCAAGCCCCCAGAGCCACGATGGCCACCACCAGCAGCAGCAGCAGGAGCAGGCTGGCTGCCAGCAGCGCTGTGGGGACGCGCCGTCGCTGGGTCCAGCGCCCTGCAAGAGAGGAGCACCCGCAGGCATCACCCCGTGGTCCCCCTGCCACCACCCTGAGTCCCCGCGGCTGCTGCCGGGCTCCCACCTGGGCTGGGCGCTTCTGTCACCGGCCCCAGCGGCACGTTCTCGTAGGGACTGTCGTCGTCATCAGGGACGGTGGATGCGGGGCCCGCCGCAAACTTCAGGTCGGCATAGACCACGCTCTGGGCCATGCCCCGGGCGACCCCGATGGCCTTGCGGGCTCTGCTACCTCTCAAAGGTAAAATGCAGCTGGTTTCTGCAGAAGCGGAAGTGTGCTGGGGTGCGACTGAGGGGAAAGTACGACCACGGCACGGGTGCCCTGCCATTGGCCGGGCACCACCATCTCATTGCCCTCCACACCCCGAAACTGCTCAGCGTCCCCTGGGATGGCACTGGGGGCACGCAGCTCGGGGCTGGAGCACGGCACGGAGCTGTAGGGCTCAGCCTACAGAGAATCCATCAAATTCCCTAGGCCAGGGGAGAGCAGGTCTGGCTTCCAGCTGGGAACAGGTAGCTCTGCTGCTGATTCCATCCAGGATGGAGGTTCCCTCTGCTTGGCACTCTGCTCCAGGATCTGAGCTTCACTGCCCTGATGCCTAAAATGGACTTCCACTTTGCAGCACGAGCTTTCACTTCTCCTCTCATCATGGCCACATCTCTTCCACTCTGCCAGCAAGTACAGTATGGAAAACCACATCCCAGACACAGAAGGGCCGTGATAAATGGCCACGTTGCTCTCCCCTCATCCCCCGGCTAGTGCTTCCAAGCAGTAGGAGGTACACTGGGCAGTCATACAATAAATCCCACTGGCCTTTCCCCTGCTTGTCCTCCCTGGGAATAGCCCCCTGCGTGCCCAGGCAGACATGCTCCATTTTCTTCCAAGAGGTTGAGTAGAGGCTGCCCAGCCTTTAGCTTTCTAAACCTGCTCCTTGAAACTGGCTTTAATTTTTGCCTTTCTCCACTGATGAAGGACTTCCCTGGCTCTTGCAGAGGTGATGGACAGTGGCTTTGTAACACTGTGCTCCACCAGCACCCCTGTGCACCTCCAGTGCTGTCCCAGGGACTGGCTGTGTTCAGATGTGCCCATGTGGCCATCTGGAAAACAGTGGGAGGCAATGGCAAGGCAGTGGAATGGAGTGGGAGGCAGTGGCAGGCAATGGGAAGCAGTGGGAGGGTTTGGGGGCATCCCTTCTGAAACCTGCCCTTCTCTGGGTGCAGTTCAGTAGAGACCTCTGAGATGCTGAGGGCCTGGAGGAACCAAGAGGAAGGTGTTGTGAATGCTGGGATTGTGGTCTTGGGAATCGAAGGCAAAGGGGGTGTCACTGATTTTTGTAACTCTCCGGGGCAGTTTTGGAGCAATGCCAAAGCTGGGGTCTGCTTTGGAGGGGACCAGGGAGGGGATGAGAGGTAGGGGAACAAAATACATCATGGGTATTTCCCATGGAAATTCCCCATTCTCAGAGGCTGGGAGGGGAAGACCTCCAGCCCTCCATGGAGCTGGCCACACAGCAATTTGCCCCTGCAGTCAGGATTGCCCTGCTCTGCCCCAGCTCTCCCGCAAGCTCACAGATTTGGGTCTGTCCTCTGCTCTGCCACTGAGCTGTGGCACCTGGCTGTGCTGCCCTCACCCTGCCCTGTGCCTAGGGGAACCATGAGCACTTTTAGGGCGTGGGAGGGGACGGGCCAGTGTCTCTGGGACCAATGAGACAGTGCTGGTCCCCGCAGCCGTGCCTCACTAGTCCCATCTGCTACAGTGCAGAGCAAACTTCTGCTTCTGCAGATGCTGGCTGCACTTCTCCTTCGCACCTCCGAGAGACGGCGCAGTCACCGGGAACAGGGACATCTCAGAAAAGCATCCCAGGGGCGGAGCGGGAGCCAGCAAGGCTCAGGGCTTGTCCAGCGTTCGCCCACATGGCCCAGCTTTATGCTGACCTGAGGTTTGCCAAAGTGATGGGGGGCCGGAGCACGGCCAGCCAGGCGCTGGAGGCAGGTGAGAGCCCGCTGGCCCGGCCGCGCTGTCCCTGCCGTGCCCCACCCCACAGCCTCAGCTGCTCTCCCCTGCCTTCCTCCAACAGCTTTTGGCATGAATGAGGCAGAGAGCCCCTATGAGAACACGCAGCCAGCAGAGGCAGGGCAGGATGGGGACGGAGCAGAGCCCAGCTCGGGTGAGTATCCACCTGGATTCCAGCAGACCCAGGGTGGTTCTGGTGGGGGCCGTGAGTGGTGTTTTGGGGGACTCCCACTCCTGTCACCCTGCCACCTGTGCTGTCAGGCCACCACTCTCCTGCCTGTGCCCAGGAAGGAGGTCTGGGGGCTGTCAGGGGTTTTCTAGCTCTTCAGGTGATGTCTGTTGTCTCTTGTGTCGTGCAGGGCGCTGGTCCCGTCGATGGTGCATCCCTGTGGGTCTGCTGGCAACTTGCCTGCTGCTGGTGGCCACTGTGGCCCTGGGGGTTTGCTGTGAGTTGGGGGACTGAACATTTGGGGCAGGGAGTGGCCGGGTCAGGGAGGAATCTGGCTGGGGGGGGCACTGTGGGTGAATAGCGGTGTGCTCAGGCACACTCACTGCTGAGTCCCTGTGCCCTGTCTGCCACAAGCTGGCCTATATCCCTCCGCGTGCTGAGCACCTCCTTTGCCTCCCATCATCCATCTTCCTCACCTTACCCTCAGTTTCTGCTCCTTTTCTTTCCCAGCTCCATATTGCTGCACCATCCTCCCTGCCCTCACCCTGCTGTGTTTGCTCCTACACCCCCTGCTGCCTTGCCCTGCTCTCCCCTGCCAGACCCTGCCCAGCCCTTAACCTTACACTTCCCTGCTGTGTCCCTCCCTCCCATCCTTTCCCATTTATCATGGATAATTCCCTGCCTTGCCCTGCCCATCCCACCTGCCTTATGCAGGCTCAATCCCAATTCTGAACTGTCCCATGCCCACGTCTCAGCTCACCCTCTCCGTCCCCAGACTGGCAGGTCACCCGCAGCCTGCGGGACACCTCCCTCGAGCACGCATCCGAGCAGGGCCGCCTGTCGCAGGAGCTGAGGGCACGGGAGCAGAGCCTGGAGCAGGCCCAGCTGGAGCTGGCGTGGGCCAGAGAGGAGCTGCAGCGAGCCTGGCACGAGGGCAACATCACCCAGATGGAGCTGGACAGACTGAACGTGGAGCTGCGTCGCGTCACGGGGGTCCTGGGCAAGACAGAGAGGGAGGTGCAGGAGGTGCAGGGGAGGCTCAACAACAGCGAGGACACCGTGGCCCTGCTGCGCTCCTGCAAAGCTATAGGTAGGGTGATGGAGCAGGGAGGGGGTGCTCCAGGTGACTGGCACCCCTCAGCAGGTGCCAAGGTGGCTTTTTTTGACCACGTGGTGGGGACAGGGTGGTCCAGAGGCTGAAGCTATGCCTGGAGCAGATGCTGAGCCTGTGATGTGTTCTGGGAAGGTTTTGGGGCTGTCCCTTGTTCACCCACCAGGGCTTCTGTGGCTGAGCAAGGCCCTGAGCTGTGTCCCTACGCACAGATTGCTGCCCTTCGGGCTGGCTGCTGTACAGAGGCAAGTGCCTCTTCATCTCCTCGGAGAAGAAGACATGGGAAGACAGCAGAGATGAGTGTGAGAAGACATATTCCCAGCTCCTGGTCACCAAATCCTGGAGCCGTTGGACTGTGCCGGTAGGGTACTGGGGGGGCTGAGTGCAGGATGTGGTGTATCCAGCCACGGGGTCCCCAGATGGGCTAGCACCGTTATGGGGGCCCCTGTCCGGCCAAAACATTGGAGGGTGCAAGGCTGTTCTCTGGAGCACATGGCTGGGGGTTGGCATGGGATAGAAAGGCTCTGGCACCTCTGGATGTTTCCCAAGCTAGAGCAGGGCACCAGGGCTGCTCAGCTGTCCTGTCTCAAGAAGCTCCAGCCCCAGGGGCTCCTTGGGAAGATGGCCACCCTGCTGTGAAGTACATAGTGCGGGAGTACATAGGTGCCACGGAATAAAACGTGGAAAAGCACTTTTTCTCCTTCTCCAGACCTTCCTGAAGAATGCAGATGTCCCATACTGGATTGGATTGCAGAAGGGCAGTTTTCCCTGGTACGACTATGGCTGGCTGGAGGAAGAGGACCCAGAGAGTGACCATGGCTCGGAGGCCTGGTTCTGGGTGGATGGCTCCCTTTATGAAAGGTACGTGGCAGCACTGTCTCTTGCCAGAATTCCCCTCCTCTGGCGTGGCTCTAGGAAGCATTTTAAATCCCACCAGTACCCAGTTCCAGGCACAGGCCCTGAGAAACAAAGAGCATCACAGCAGCAGGGACTGAGGGAAGGTAGGTGCAGTGGTGTGATGAGACTCTTGGAAATCCAGGTCTCAGGGAGTGGGTAAAAGGCAGGAGGCAGCAAGAGTGGACAGAAAAAACCCCAAATTGTATCTGGGGCCTAGGAAAGGTGTTTGAGCACCACCTCTACCCCACCACATGCCTTCTTGATTCCTCTCCGAAGGGAGATCAAGCCTTCTTGTCTGTGGAGAGTTCTGGGCTCCTCCCTGCCACGTGCACCCCCTCCTCAGCTCGCTGCTGCTTCCTCTTGCAGTGTCTGAGAGCACTGGGGAGGAACAAACCTGTCTGGTCAGGTTCTGGGTACCTGGCCCTCCATCCTCAGCACTGCCACAGGAGCTGCACCCAAAGCAGACCCAGGGCTCAGGCCAGCTCCTCTGGTCATCCACGTGCCTTCAGAGAGGACCTGGCTCTCCCCACTGCAGGCATGGAACAGCTCCCAGCAGTGGAGCTGAGAGGGGAAGGCTAAAGAGGTGTCTCAAGCACTGCAGAGCTTTCATGGTGTTTCTCAGCCTGCCCAAGGAAGTGCACGGATGCATCAGCTGAGCATTTGGCCTGTGTAATCACTAGGGGAGGACTAGGGGATCCCCCTTTGACTGCCTCATCCAACCCCTCCTCTGCCGGTGTACAAAAGGCAGTTGTCAGCTGCCCCAGCAGGGTTTGGAGAAAGAACCTGTCCATGCCTGATGTGCTGTTTCCCCATTCAGGCCGTGGCAGTCAAAATCGAATGGAACCTGTGCCATAATAAGCCGTGGGAGCATCAAACCCGCCCAGTGCACCGGTCCCAATGACCTGCACCTCTGGATCTGTGAGAAGGCAGCGGGGCCAAGCCTCCCTTTCTAGTGATGATGGCTGCTGGCCCCAGCACTGCTGCGGTGAGTCCTGCTGAGTCAGGGACATAGGGGCCTGTGGGAGGAAAGCAGGGAGCCTGCAGCTCTGCCTGGGGCATGTTGACTCCCTCCTTTGGAAAGGAAGAGGAATGCAGTCATCTCCCTGTGATGGATGCCTCCATCCCTTCGCTGCCATGGGCGGGCTGCTTCTGAGGTAGCTCAAGAGCGGACGCTGTGGCTCAGCAAAGAGGCAGGACTGGGGAAAACCCTTGGCAAGGTGCTTTCCCAGCCCTGTTGCATGTGGTGGAGGCTGAGCAGATCTCACCCTCTCCTTCACTTTCACCCTTCACCCTCCTCTGCTTTCCTTTGCAGCACCTGCACCCTGCACTGCCTCTGCTTCAGCCTCGCTGTGTCCCTGTTCAGGATGTCCCATCCATTCCAGCCAACCACTTTCTTCTCACAGCCTGCTTCCCCTGAGCCACCCAGGTCCTTCCCACTGATGCCCAGCAGCCCTTTGCCTCCAGCTGATGCGCTTTGGCAGAGTGGTAGAGGCTCCACAGCCGACCCCACACCTGCGTGGGACACTTGGGGTCTTCCTGAGCACAACGGCTGGTGGGCAGTGGGGGAGCTTGGGACGGGCTGCAGAATGGATCAAGCACTGATACTCAGCACTGCAGCCGTGCCACATCCCCTGGGGACAGCACAGCTCTGCCCCTGCACAGTCCCCTCCCCACTGCAGGAATTTTCTGCATGACCCCATTGCGGCAGCAGCTTGGCCACGGCTTTCAGACAACCCAGCACTCAACGGCCTCGGCAAAGGCTCAGCACATGAGGAAGGAAACTGAGCCTGAACTGCACGGCGCCTGTGCTGACATTTNAATGACGTTTAGCGTCCCTTGGTGTGATTGTGCCTTTCAAAAGCAAAAGTTAACTCAGGCACTTGTAGCAGGCTGACGCTTTGCGAGACAACTCATCAGGACTTTAAATAGCTGCTACACACGTGCACATGTGAAGATTAAGCAAAGCAGCCCTGATGTAACACTGCGGCCAGGTGAGAGCACAGGAAGTTATGTTCAACCAGGCGAAAACGTTCTCGGTTTATTATGAGGTTGTGTGTGCCATATATAGTTGACGAACTGCTATGTGAGTGAGCTTGTGTGAAGAGCAAAAGGGTGTTAAAGGCAGGCTTTTTGGACGGGGCACATGTCACTCATCTGTCTTGTCTGCTGGCTAAACCCACTTTACAGAAATAAAGAGACCCAGTTCGTCTGCTCCTTGTTTTCTTGTACACCACAGCAAACACGGACTCGAGGCATAAGCCCAAAGAACCTAAATAACGAAAGGGCATGTGTCTGAGGCCATCGCAGTTGAGATGGACGCTTTATGGGAGTTGAGATCTTGGGCTGAGCCAGGCAGGTTTTCATTCCCGGAGGAGGAGATCCTCAGAATGCCCAGGCAAGACCATGCAACCTTCTGGGTCCACATCTGATGTGCCCCCAAGAAACAGAACCAGCAGTCTGAGTTGCTGGGACATTCAGTATTTATTGAACACCTTAAATAAGCTGGGTATATATTACTAGCAATTATTATTAATAATAATAAAAAACACAAAGAGTTCTGCATTCACCAGTGCATTGTGCAGGAGGGAGGAAAGCCGGCTCCCACCCTTGCCGGGGGCCAGGCAGCCTAGCTGTGCTGCCCACTGGCCCCATCCCCATGATGCCAGGATGGCATCCTGGCCCCTCTGCCAGCATCCTGCTCCCAAACCTGCGTGCCAGGGGGATGCGAGGCGCTGTGCTGACTCAGCACCCAGCCCTCGGCATCGGTCAGGCAGGGACAACCCCAGTGCTGGCAATCCTCCCCGTGCACTGCCCATGGGCATTGCCCCTCTACGGTCCCCTGCCCTCTTCTCCCCATGTCAGGGACTGGCTGTGCTGCCCACGCTTGCGGACACACATGGGCTCACCGACCAGCCCCCCAGGATCCCCAAAAACACACATACACACGCTGACCTCTCTACCCCAGCCCAGTCCCTACACCTGGGTGCAAGGAGCTCCCAGATCTCCCAAGGTATCAGGCTCATTGTATACCCCGCTGCAGGAGCCTGCAGAGGGGTGAGCCCTTGGGGAAAGGGGATCCTGGATCCAGGGCTTGAGCCCCGTGGCCCCCGCGGGGGACCAGCCCTGCCGCTTGGGGCAGTGCTCAGGGCAGCGGTGTTATTGCACTTTGGTCCCCAGCAGAGACCCAGCCCACCTCCAGGGTTCCCTGCAGATCCCCAAGGCTGATCCTGGTGGGGTGGGTGCCCGAGTGCCTGGGCAGCACTGCGGCAGCCACAGCACTTGGCACCACGGCCACTGGTGGCCACCACGTGCTGAGTGATGACAGACCGTGGGGATGTGCCAGGCTCCTGCACTGCCCAGTGCTGTGGCTGCAGAGGGGTGCAAGGGGCAGCTGGATTCAGCCCACTCCCCAGGGCCCCCATCACTAGGACTGTGCCTCCGGCAGCTTCAGGCTGGGCTCGGCCAGCACTGGCCCCGGGTCTTTCTGGTGTTGGCCCCGATCATGGCAGATGAGGCTTTTGGCCTCGCAGTTGAGGTTCTGGTAGCGGGGCGGGCTGGGTGCTGGCCGGTGGCAGATGGAGGCAAAGCTGAAGCTGAGGGGACTCAGGCAGCAGCCAGGGCAGGGTAGCACTTCGTCCTGCTCCAGCATGGCACCAGAGCTGTGCCCAGGAAGCATGGCCGAGCGCTCCGTCCGCTCCAGCGCTGCTGCACAGGAGATGCCGATCTCAGAGAAGCCGTGCTCCAGCCCAGCGCCCCAGGCCAGAGGTTTGCTGACCATCATGCGGTTGTTGTTGATGAGGAGCCCGTTGGGGGCTCGCACGTCTGGCTGCCAGGGCCGCGGGCCCGGGGACGCAGTGCGGATGAAGTTGCTGTTGAGGGGGAGCGGGGTGGCCTGCGGCGGCTCAGAGCGGTCTGGGCCGCAGTCNTCCTCCCCACGGGGCGGGAGGAAGGAGGGCGGGGGGCTGGGGGTCATCAGTGGGATGAGAGGACCCCACACCCAGCTCCAGGCCCCCGCGGTGGGGCAGCTCAGGAGAGGAAGGCAGAGAGTGGCACTTGCGGGGACTGGGGCTGGTGGTAGATGCTGAGAAGTCACACTGCACCTCCACGGCAGGCTCAGGTGTCACAGGGCTGCTGAGCTGCAGCAGGGGCGGGGGTGGCAGGTCGAAGGTGAGCGAGATGACTGACTTGCTCGGCGTATCGAAGAGCTTGATCTTCCCCCCCTTCAGGTCCTCACGCTGGGAGAAGGGGTTGACGCGGGGGGACGGCTCCTTGGGCCTGGCCCCGCTGTAAGGCTCCAGCGGCCTCAGCAGGGTGGGTGACGTGGAAGGGAACATGTCAGACTGGCTGCGGGACAGGCGCTGGTCTGGCTGCAGGTGCTGTGTCCCCAGCTCACGTGGGGGCGACTGCTCGGTGTGGCTGACTGACCTCCTGGCCACTCCTGGGCATGAGCACAGGAGAGTGTCACCAGCAGCCAGCAGCTGCCATGTGGGGTGCTATGGGGTGTTGGGCACCTCACAACTTAGGGGCGCACCCCAAGGGAAGAACAGGGACCACCTCTATCCTGCAGACCTCACACACCCCTGTCTCCTTCCCCTACAGCTGAAGGGACAGGACGGGAAACCCCACACTCCCCCATCTTTACACCCTGTCCCCGAGGCGCCCACGTACCACTGAGTGTGGCTGCAGTTCCAGATGCAGGCAGACTCTCCCCGATGCTGAACAGGGTGGCCCTGGCACCCTCGGCACCCAGCTGGTGCTGCAGGATGCTCTCCAGGCACTGCGTGATTTCCAGGAATGAGGGGCGGGAGGTGGGCTCCATCTGTGGGCAGGAGGGATTCCCTGTCAGGTCTGTGCCTCCTCAAGCACCTCAGGGAGCCCTGCCCAGCAAAGGCAGCTCCCTGCTCTCCCTGCAAGCAGGCAAGGCAGCCTGTCCTTCCAGCCTGTCCCGGCAGGGAAGGGAAGGGCAGTCAGCAGAGCTGGGAGTCTCACACTGCAGCAGTGAAAAGCCAGCTGGAGGAAGGCCGCCGGGCAGTCAATCCCCACCATGGTGCGGAAAGTGGTGACGTCCAGACCAAAATCCTGCATCATGGAAAGGAAGAGGAGTAAGGCTGGGTCTCCTGGGGCACCACAAGGCCCAGGGGACACAGCTGTCACACAGGGATGTGGACGGGGAAGCGCCCCAGCTGGGACATGGCAGGGGAGGACCCTGATGTTACCCCAAACTGGGCTAAGGTTGGGGGATGCTAGGACACAGGTAACACTTCTGAATCCAACTGCCCTGTTCTCCTTTTCAGGCTCACTATGGGCTCTGAGGTTACTGGCAGAGACCATCCCTCCCTCCCTGGGCAGCAAACGGGACACAGCACCCCAGCCCTGAGATGTGGGAGCAGCCCTGCACTTGGGTCTCTGCCCAACACAGAATGCCCCCCTTTGTTTGTCCTCAGCGCTGCTACCCACAGCTCCCCCAGTTCCCATCCCAGAGGGTCACCTCAGTGCGGGGCAGGTAGTCGGGGTCAGCGGGGACACGAGCGATGGTCTCACACAGGATGATGCCGTATGCAAACACATCGGCCTGCAGAGAGAGAGTGGGGAGTCACGGGGGTGCCCTGCAGCCCTGAGGTGATGTGACTGCCGTTCTGCAAGGCCACAGCCCTCCCGCTCCCTGCAGAGCCACACTGGGGCTTTGGCACCTTGACACCAGAGGGAAGCCCAATTCCTCCCCTCTAGGTGCACCCCAGGACTGCAAACTCTGCAAACCACTGGCAGCACAAGCTGAGTGAAGTCCCACACAGGGCAGCCTCACCTTCTCGTTGTAGATCTCCCCACGCAGCACCTCGGGTGCCATCCAGTACGGGGAGCCCACCACGGCCAGCGGCTCCTTCTCGCTGCCCTCACTGGGAGACATGTGGAATATCAGAAGCTGCCCAGTCCCCCAGATGTCCAACTTCCCATCCTCCAGCTGTGGCAGCACAGATCACCGTCTCCATCTCCCTTCCTGTGCTAACCCTCCTCCATGGACCCTAGAAACTCACCTCTGCCCAATCACACCAAGGGTCTTCACTCCCTCTTGGCCACTCCCAAACTACTCCTGGAGTCCCCCCTGCCAGGGACCACCTCCCCATCCCCATTCCCACCCTTTTAGCTGCATCCCCAATGTCCATCCCTCTCCAGATTCTGCTCTGAGTGGGCCCCGGGGATGGGAATGGACAGGAGGATGCTGCCCACGTACCTGTAGGTGGGGATCTTCTCTGCCAAGCCGAAGTCACCCACTACAGCTGTGTAGCCACTGGCCTCACAGCGCACCAGGCAGTTCTGTGGGCACAGGAGGACCTGTCACACCAACTGCACCAGCCCTGCCTCCCTGGCCACCGGTTTCAGGGAGCCTGAGCACAGCACAGCACAGCACAGCACATCACAGCCTCCTGGTCCCCACGCTGCCATGCCTGAGGCAGCAAGGCAGCAACACGGATATGGGACATATAATGGGTACAGTGAGGGCAATGCGGTGCCTTTGAGCATCCCATACCTTGGAGGTGAGGTCGCGGTGGAAAATGCCCTTAGAGTGCAGGTAGCGCAGGCCATGGGCGATGTCGAGGGCCAGCTTGACACGCATGGACCAGGAAAGGGGCACAGGGCTGTCCAGCAGCTGCTCCAGGTTCCCACCGTTGATGTACTGATGGGAAGAGCCAGACCATTGCATCAGAGCATCCCTCCCCCCACAACACTGGATGCCCATCTCTCATCCTAGTGCATATTCCAACCACCCCACACCACAGCCTCCCAGCAGGCCTTGCCTGCACAGGCCAAGAACGTGTCCCCATAGGTATCACTGCACTGTCCCCAGGCTTGCAGGAACCCTGAGCCTCACGGCAGTTGCCACACTCTTACCTCTGTCAGTGCATGCAGCTGTCCCTGGTGCACACACACCCCCATGAACCTGTGAGACAGAGGGGACCTGAGGGTGGCTGTGGCAGGGACCAGCCCCAAGAGCTTTTCCAGCTCCTCCAGTAGCTCCACAACCCCAGGCGAGGGAAAAGGGGGGCAGTGGGGCCGGCAGTGGGGAAGCAGGCACTACCTGAGGATGTTGGGGTGCGAGAGGCGGTTCATCAGCTGCACCTCCCGCAGCATGTTGCCCCGGTTGCTGGTCAGCTTGTTCATCTTCAGCACCATGATCTGCCCCGACTGGCGGTGCCGCACCTGGAGGGGGATGCAGGCAAGGCTGAGTCCTCATGGACAGCAGGCTTCACCTCGCTCCTACCCCAGCCCCAGAGAGGGGAGCTGAGCGTCCCATGGCACCCCAGGGACCACTAGGGCTAGGGGGGCACTTTCCCCACATCTCCAAGGACTCCCAGTACTGATGACACACAGCCCCATCCTTCCTGGGGCACCCTGCTTGTTACGCTCCCGCCACTGATGCTGTTCAGGTTTTGCCTTTTTTTTCTTTTATATGTTCTCTGTATTCTTCACACATATATTTGTAGCTCTATAGTCTAATGTATTAGGGGCTAGTTTTCCCACTACTTTTCCATGGCCTCTCCTTAAGCAGAAAGACAAAACAAATTCCAGAGCCCCAAGCCCTGGGGGGTACAAGGCCCCTGTGCTACCTTGGTTCTTTCTGGGAACCAAGGCTGAGAACAACGCTTCGAGACACATTCTCGAAGTACAACTAGGGGGGCTCCAGAGAAGGAGCTTGATCTGGGGGGGAATTGCAGCATGACCTGTCCTCCTAATTGGTGCCTTTCATCAATTATGCTAATTTCCTAAAACCTATAAAATGTACTCACCCCTGGGGGTGGGGTGAGCTTTTGTGGACAACTTTCCATAACTGCTCCTGGAGGCCTCCAAATAGAGATCCCCTTTTATATTGCCTCCTGACTAAAATTACCTCGAGTTTCATTTCCAGGTTGGGAAAAAGGTAACACCACCATGCTATGCTGCCCTGAACTCTTGAGAGGCAACAACGGCTCCCTTAAGCTGCGAGCCCAGCTCCACTGTAAGAACAGGCAGGTACAGGATTGGGGAGCATCAGGGAGGCCTTTTTTTGGGTAAGCACCACCCAGCCAGACCCTGCCAGTGCTGGGTGTAGAAAAGAGGGGGCACACTGCCCCTCAGAACCAGCTCTAGGTGTGGCCAGCTTCTGGAGTGCCTGACCCCAGTCTGGCAGGGCACGGAGCTTGGATAAGCTGTATATTTAGCCAGCCCCAGCCCGACACTGTCATGCGATCTGGGGGCCTGGTCCCCCGCCAAGAACAGCAGCTGGAGCATGGCCAAGCACGGACACCCCGTCCATCTGCAGCTCCCTGGCATGTGCAGGGCAAAGGAAGAGCATGGGATGCCCTGAACTAGCACTGCTTTGGGGGGGCCAAAGCAGGGCTGGGGGTCCCCTCCTGAGCAGGTGCTGGGGGCGGGCTGCCACCCCCGCCTCGGAGCAGCAGCTGCCCGGGGGGACAACCCAGTGGATCCCAGCTGCCCCCCAGCACACACGGAGCTGTGCACGGAGGCGCAGGCATTCCTCAGCGCTGCCGTCAGCTCCCTGCTCTTCTCCTTTTTAGTCGATGCTGGTTGAGACTGCTGAGCTGGTGCCAGCCCCTGGCCAGCCCCACAACACCCCCACAACACCCCTCACCTCAGGGATTGCCTTCCCAGGCAAAACACAGGGGCTTGGCTGCAGGCAGGATCCCCAGCACCCTCATCCTGCTCACAGCTTGGCCCTTGTCCCCACCACAACAGAGGGAGGCTGGCATGCTCCAGGACTCTCCTGTCACCCCATGGCTGGCATTGCTCCTGGGGATTTATCCAGCAGAAAATCCCCAGGGGATGGGGCAGCAGCACATCCCTTCAAAAGGGCCTGGGGGAAAGGAGTGCTCTAAGAAGATCTTTCTACGTGTCTGTGTGTGCTGACACCAAACCAGTCCCAGTCAGAGTGGAAGTGAGAGGGAGTAACTGTGCCATGCCACCATCAGCTCATTGAGCTCATGGAGAAGCTTTGAATAATTCAGCAGACACCTGCCTGTGGGCACTGTGCTCCAGTTACACCTGCGTCACCTCCAGCCAGCCCCAGAGAGCCAGCTGGCACTCCTGACCCACCGACAGGGGCCACGTGACAGCAGAGCTCAGAATGGAGCCTGGGCAAGTGGGAAGGGGACACCCCAGACACCTGCCACCACACACCCTTATCCTGGCAGCCCACCATGCTGCAGAGAGAAGGGAGAGTGTATTTCCCCACGCCTCCTCCTTTCTGAGCACTGGAGCTCCTGGGCCCAGGGAGAGCCTGTCCCAGCATGACACCACAGTGTCTGCTGAACTGTGGGGAGCACCCAGAGTGCTCCATCCAATGGTGCCCCAAGTCCTCCCTGTGATCACCACCCTGCTCACCACTCCACTGCCCAGCAGCACCTGGAACTGCTGCCAACACCGTCCTGATGCCCTAGGACTCCTGGGTCATATCTGGACCAAGGGCAAGGGGCAACCCCATCAACCATCGTTGTCTTCCTTCCATCCCATCCCTGTCAGTGGGGCAGCTGAGGGCAGCACCAGAAACAGAGACTGGGCTCTCAGCCAGGCTTCGGTGCAGGCTTTAAGGAGGGGGCCTGTGTGAGCGAAGCAGGGTGGGCACAGTTTTCCTCAGTCCCTCCAGCTCCCCACGGAGCCGGGGGTTGAGGAAGGCAGAACCTGGAACAGGCCAGCACGACCCACAGCCTTGCCCAGCCTCTGGCACTGGGTGCTGCCCAGCAAAACCCACCACTCCTGACCCAGTTCTCCTGGTGGCAGCGCTTCCTTCCCTTCCCACGCCACGTGGGGCTGGCAGGACTGGCTCGGTCACTTTGGCTGGCACCAGCAGCTGCCAGACGGCAGGACCCGGCTCCGTGGCGCAGGCAGGCTCGTTCCCGCCGGGACGGCTGGAGGCGGCGAGGCTCCGGCGCCACGCGCCCACGTCAGGAATGCTGTGTGGCACACACAATGCTGGCACTCGGTGGCCGTGTGCCGTGGGGCTGGTCAGCTCCCTGCCAGGGCAGCAGCAGTGGCCCTGCATCAGGGAGCAGCATCTGGTGGGCACCAGCTCAGCCCCACACGGCCAGGAGGTGCCCATGGCTTAATTCCTTGTTAAAAAGCCACCTGCCATTGGAATAGGCTGAGTGAGGTCTGAGTGCAGTCACATGGCGTTGGACACCTTCAGGCTGGAGGAGAGGCAGCCTGGGGGAGGGAAGATCTGGTGAAAGCTGCTTCTCCAGGAATTATCTCAGGGATCCCAGAAGCTCCTGGCCAGTACAGCCCTGCCCCAAGGTCTTTTTCTGTGACTCCATCCCCATGGGGCATGATGTTCTTAAGACTGTCCAACATCCTCAGCTCACTTGGGAGGCTCTGTTTTGCCATCTCCCCTGCAAGTTCTCTGGCTCAAGGCCAGCCCATACATGGGACAGCAGGGAGTTTTGTATTCCCTTTCCATGGTTCCCACGGGCACTGGCCAGTTTACCCAGTCTGTCCAGGTGCTGGTACCAGCCCAGCGCCCTGGCCGCCCTCTGACACAGGCACAGCAGCAAAAGGTACCAGTCACAACTGCAGGGGGACCGAAGCCCCCACTAAGGGGTTTTCCTCCCTCACTGACATCCAGGGAAAGCAGCAGGCAGCACAAACTCCTCAGGCAGGAAGGTGTCCCCTCTCGCCTCTCTCATGCACTCTGGCATGGTGCCCAGGAATCCCAGCACATTCCCCGGAGCTGAGCTCAGCTGGGCAGCCGTGTTGGGCTGCAGGGGGAGGGCAAGCCACTTGTCCTCCACCCAGGAAACAGGCAAGCCCTCACCCCTCACCGATGCTCCCTGGCATCCCACAAGGTTGGTCTGTTGGGAACTTCAGGGGGTTACCACGGCGGAGCCAGGGTGCTGTGGCACGTTGGTCCCCATCCCATCTGCCACCAGCACACAGGGCTGGGGGATGGGACGGGCTGGCGGCAGCCCCAGCCTGGGCACAAGGGATCTGAGCTCTTTTAACAGCGGAAATTAGAGTCTTATTTAAAGAGCATGCTAATCAGAGCAAGCAGACGGCCTGCGCCCTCCCCACAGCCGGCGCTCCCGTCTAGACACGGGGCAAAGCTCCCTGACATCTCCTCACCCGGGGGTCTCAGCAGCCAGTGCCCCTGCACCCTGCAGTGGGGACGGCCTGGCACACAGCCCCACTCTCTGTGTATTCCCTTGCCCTCTGCCCCACACAGGCAAGGCACAGTCACACAGGGACACCGTCCTGCGCATGTCACCCTAAAGAGCTCTGCGGGGAAAACAGGAGGGGGGCAAGGGAGCTAGCAATGCCACTGGTAACCCCACAGCCACCCATAACAGCTGCATCTGAGCTCACAGGAATCCCAATAACACAGCTGGGTGGGACTGGAAAACGTGCTCGTCAAATGGAAAAGGCAGAATCAGTCAAGACAGACTTTCTCTGAGGAACAGACAAAGCACCTGCTCCTGGAGAGTGTCTGAGCATCAGCAACCCCCACCTGCTGTTCTCCCAGGGGCAGCACTGCGGGCACACCGGGAGCCGGGGCAGTGCCACCGTTGCACCGTGGTGGCAGATCACTGCCTGCCCTGACTGGCAAGCCTGGAGCGTGCCCCGTGATAGAGCAGGAGAGCGGCTGGCAGGACTCCAGCTGGTCAGCACAACACGTTTCCCGTGCCCAGGACTCCCGAGTGGCAACTGCAAGGCCAGGGCTGCTCCCGGCCTTGCCATGGCTGGCTGACCTTGGCTAATTCACTTCCTCCCTGCTTGCCTTAGTTTCCCCATCGGTGTCATGCTGCTTCATTCTGCTCTGTAAAGCAAGGCAAGGTCCCTGATGAAGGGCAGTAGATAAGAGGGAGGGACTTGCTCCATTAGTTGCACTGGAAAATTGGAAGTAAATAGAAAATCCCAAAGGCTGGTGGGGAAACGAGCAGAAATGGGCAAGTGACAGTGATGCCAAAACCCTCTCCTGAGCTCTGCCCGTGCTGGGAGCTGCTAATCCACATGAACACACACACACACACACAATGCCATGGAAATGGGGCGCTGGGCAGAGCACATCCTAGAGCTGCACCCTGGGAAATGGCATTTCCAAAAGGATGTGCAACATCAGGGCACGAGGCTGGGGTTGAGATGAGTGAAGGCCTCTGGATACAGCCCCAAGGATGCTGCCCACAGCCCCTGTGCCTGCTGCAGACAGCACATGGGGAAGCAAGAGGGGGATTTGGGGAAGAGATGCAACAGTGGTTTAAGGGCTGGAGAAAATGCCTAGCACAAACAGACCTGGCTCAATCTGCTCAGTTAATTGGAAATAGAGAGGTGGCTTCCTGAAATGTCTGTGTATCTGAGAAAACGGGTGGGGCTAGTGCCTCCGAAATTGCACAGGGAAAGATGCTGAGAACCAGCTGCTCCAGAGGGAAAACAGCCCTGCTCTGCAGCACAGTGGGGAATCAGCTATGAACAAGCTCCATGAAAAAGAGCAGCTTCTTGTCACTGGTATATCCTGCTTGCTCTCAACAGCCTTCCTGAGAGAGGTGCTCAACTGGAGGGGCTAGCTTGGGACACTAGGGCTTGGACACACACCAGAGCCCTTTGGCTTTAATGCTGAGACGACAGTCAGATGCTTGTCAACACCCTGCCTGGCCGTGGCTCAGCTGCACACCAGGACTGAGCTACCTGTGCAGGGGCAGAGATGCCCAAGTCCCCTCCCTGTCCCCCTCACCCACCAAGTCTGGAATGACACAGGACTCAGCAGCCACACAGAGGAGGCAGATTCAAGTGCCCACAGCCTTGGAAAGCTACAGAAGGAACAAGGGAGGTGGGAGGAAAATGGGTCCTGGGCTGCCCTGCCAAGCTCTGTTCTCCTCGCAAGCTCTGGCGGCCAAACCCCAGCTCGGATCCCAGGCTTACCCCACCATCCTGCTGAGCTCTTGGACTCAACCCACCGCACGAGCACAAAGCCCCATCTGGCCCCCTCCCATCCTTGCTTCCTTGCCACCATGCACACATGTCGACTACTCATCCTGATCCCCTTCCCATCCCTCAACCTCTTCCAATCCCCCTGATCCTACGTGCCAGTGGCCCCACAAGAACCTAAACAACGTATGGGAGAAGGAGCATTTTGTGGCTCCCGCAGAGACTGGGAAAACAAACAGCGAGGCAAGAAGAGACCATGGCCTCGCTGAGACACGGGAGCATCCATTATTAAACAGCCATATCCACGCCTGACATTATTAAATGCCTCCCTCTGCTCCAAGGTGCTGCTGTGCACTCCAAGCCAGAGATCAATAGCAGGAACCCAGCCAGCAGGGAGGTCATGGCTCCACTGGGAGCTCCAGCAGGGAGCACGGAGGAGAGGGACCTCTGCACACTCTCCATGGCCCCTCACGGGCCACCTCTTTTGTGGCTGAAGAGGAGACAGGTCTTGGGGTCTCCCTGCTGCGTGGGGAATGGTGTCAGGGCTGGAGAGGGACCCCAGGGTACTGCCAGGGTGTGAATGCCCAGGTTGTGCTGCCTGTGACCCCAGTGACTGTGGCGGCAGCTAGTGGAGGTTGTGCCCAGCCCTAAGCTGCTCTTTGAGGGACATGAAGCCACTGGATCACCACTTAAGGACAGTCCTAGCCCAGCGGCTTATGGCACCTTAAGTGATGCCGAGGCTCAAAACAACACATGCACACACCTCCCCTCTGCCGGGAGAGGCGGTGGTGACATCGAGGCACAGCCCTTCGTCCCCAGCAGCAGTGCACTGGGCTGGCAGGATATTGCCACCATGCACCTCTGCTTCACTGCTCGAGACCCTGAGCTCCCCACCAGCGCTCACACACCCCTGTCCTGGGCAGGGCCACACACAGGCATCCCCACGCTGACAGTCCCAGAAAGGATGGAGGACAAAGGCAGCTCTGGGGGCTCAGCCAGGAGTCAGCCCCGTGCTGTTCCACGGCATCACAGCCCCGTCCCACAGCCAAACACCTTCGTGGGGCTCCCGTGGGGAATCCTGCACATCACCTGCTCAAGCAGGCCCGGTAACGCCGGACATCACCATGGAGCGGCCAGGAACGCTACCTGGATTCCCTGCCACAGGCACACCCTGAGCGGGCTCGGCTGTCCAGCCTTTTGACAGGGGTCCCGGGGCTCGGCTGCCCGCCACCCGACCCCCCGCGCAACCCACGGCGCAGCGCTCGGAGCGCTCAGCCTCCCCGGCTGTAAACAGAGCCGGCGTTCCCCTCCCCCTGCTCGGGGATGTGGAGGCACAACGCCCCGGCCGGGACGGGGCGAGCGGCGGCGTCCCCGCGTCCCCTCCGCACGGCACCGCCTCGAACACCCCCCAGCCTCGCCCGGCGGCCGGGGCCGGAGCCGGAGCGGGGGATCTGGAGGGGGGATCACAGTCCCCAGCCGAGGGCGCGGCCGGGGCTGCGCTGTTGCCGCGCTCCCGGGGGACGCCCGATCCCGGCGGGATGCCCCGCGGACCGCCATCCCCGCTCCCGCCCCGCACACCTTGAAGACCTCGGAGAAGAAGCCGGCCCCGATCTTCTCGCAGTAGAAGTCGTCGATGCGCGCCAGGGTGGAGACGGCGCTGCGCAGCGCCCG
>VXBU01009280.1:0-23470 GCA_013400315.1 Bombycilla garrulus | reverse complement strand
CCGCCGCCGAGCCCGGCAGGAGACCCCCCCGCCGCCCTGCTCCGCCCCGCCCCGCCCCGGCGGGCAGCGCGGGTCCCGCACGCCCCGATGTCCGCATTCACCGGCACTGGCCTCCGGTGGCTACCGAGAGGGCGTCTCCCTACCCGGCAGGGTGCACTGTGAGGCCCTGAGATGCCGGGGCACAGCTTAGGCACACCCCACGGACACAGGGCTTTGACTGTCCCCAGCCCCTGGATGTGCCTTACGGGCGTGGGAGTCTTCCTCCCCTCGGTCCCACCTGGATGCGCACTGTAGGTGCGGGACTTCCTTTCTTCCCTGGGCCCTGCCGGGATTCCCCGTTTAGCTACAGGACTCTCTTTGTCTTCGTAGCACCCAGTCCCTGATGGATGGACAAAAGGCGTGGAGATCTGATCTGATCTCCCCATATATCCAGCCCCACCCTACAGAGTGTCGTGGGGCCAGTTTCCCCATGCAAGTAGCTGTTGGCAGTTTGAGCCCCATTGGTATAGGTTTGGATCTGTGCACAGGGGCTCTGATTCTACCTGTGCACCCTGGATGGTGTCCCAGGGGCGGTGGGATCTGCCCTCCGGAGGAGAAGGGAAGTGCAGCCTTCTCAGTGACAACATGCCTGGTGCCTGTTGCACCCTTTCACCTTCCTTGTTTTCCTGAGCTCTTCCACTTCTCCCTGTTTTCCTTCTGCTTCCTGCTCCCTCACCTCAGGCCTTTTGCCTGCTCTGAGGCTGATCTGTCCTGTCCTTCCTGCCCAGGGACTTTCTGCAGCTGGATCTGCCTTTGCTCAGTCCCACACATTTTGCTGACGCTCTCCTTGGCATCCACCTGCCTGTGCTGGCCCAGCCCTGCCCCAGCCACCTCTCTGGGCGCTGCCACAACCCTGACTCTGCAGCTCCCCTCAAGCAGCTTTGCTCCAGCTGTTTCCCTGTGTGGTAAGACTGGCTGCACATGCCCTGCACCACTCTAGCTGCTTTTCCTGCTGGGAAAAAAGCAGCCACGTAGAGTATCTCCTGGTGTGGCATTTATTTTTTTTTTTTTTGGCCAGAGCTGGGCTCCAGGTGCCACCGAGCACAGAGTAAACACCTCGGACCATGAGTTGGGTTTTCCTCCTTGTCTCGGGAGGGAGAATAACCCTGTGGGCTAGAGCAGGGAACTGAGCCAATGACTTATTTATGATGGGAACAGTGCCCTGCCCTCCCCCTAGGAATTCATGGCATTCCTGCTTTTCCAGGCCTGCAGAGGGAGTGGGTTTGTGCAGGGCAAGTTTCCTGCGTATAGGGAGGCAGAGCCTGGGGACAGGGCTCTGCCAGTCGCTGTCTCACGGGGTCTGAGCCATCCTTTTCCCCACCAGTACCACTCCAGCCTGCCAGGGTGCTGGACAGCATGTGCCAGGGAGGCTTTTGCAGCCGTGGGGTAGAGTGCTGTGCAACAGGCCACATGCTTATGTTTCCTCAGCCTCACATGTCTGTCCTGCTGACAACAGCCTGACAAAATGACAGGATCAGCTCCATGGATGTGAGGAGAGAACAGCATCTGCCTGTGGGGACAGGAGGCTGCGGTCTGTGCCCTCCCACCCTGGTGTCCAGCTGCAGCTGCTCGGGTGGGTGGCAGTGGGTGCCTACCTGGGCTCAGCCCTGGCGCCTGAAATGGGAGCGTGCTGATGCACCCTCAATGACCGGCTCCTCAGTGGCGTGGGACACTGCTCAGAGGAGCACAGCCAGCTCAGCTGGGGCAACCAGGAGAGCCTCTCCCTTCCGCTTGAGCACAGCAGATTCCTGATGGTCAAGGCACTGCAACAGAGATGGGGAGGCCTGGTGAGGCGCCTTGGAGACAGAAGCTCAGGACCACTGCCTGATCAGAGCTCCTGCTGCTCACAAGTGACTGAGTTTACATCCAATTAAGTTGAAATGGATAAATTAAAGCCCTGGAGATGGCTCTGGCTGTGGAAATTGCTGCTGCAGGATTTGCAGTCCCTTCTCTCATCAGCACTGGTAACTCTACTGTGCTATTTCCATCACACTCTGCTCCTGCCTGGCACAGCAGGGCTGAGCTGAGACATGGCTAAAAGTCTCCAGTGCCCCAAATCCCTCCCATGGTGCAGGCAAGTACACTGAGCAGCTGGGTGCAAAGTCAGGCTGGGCTGAGCCTGCAGCAAACCCTGAATTAAGCTCCTCAATCCCTGGTGAGGAAAAGCAGGAAGGAGGTCTCCCTGGCTGTACTCTGCTCACGTGGATCTGCAGGGGAGAGAGGAGGGGGGCTTTGTCCTCTTTGTCCTTCTCTTTCTAGGCTCTACACCCTTCCTCTCCCACAGAGAAGAGGCTCAGGAATTAGCAAACATCTTCACCCTGCCTGCTGGGAATGTTGCATCGCTCAGGCAGAGCAGGGGTGTGAGCTTTCCGAAAGGCTAGGGAGGCTGGAGGTGTAGAGGTGCAGGGTTGTCCTGTAAGGATCAGGGCACATGACAGGTGTGGGGTGGCCAGGCTCTGTGCAGGGCAGTGGGGGACGCAGGGGCTCTCCACACAGAAAACCTAGTCCTTGCTGCACTCCCACCTCTATTCCACAACAGCACTGTGGCACTGGGGTCCTTGCAGGACAGCTCTGATTGGGGTGAGCCAACAGAAATGCACCCTGAACAGAGCCTTGCCCTGCTCAGAGCCCCAGAGCCAGAACTTGGGCGGTCCCCTCCTCTGCACCCACGTGCAAAGAGCCCATCCATACATTCCCTGCAAATGCTCCGGAAAATCAACAGCTGCTGCTGCCAGGGGTGTGCTGCCAGAGCAGGCACAAGGCTAAAGTGCACGAGGGTTTTCCAGCTCAAAGGGGCTGTGCAGACACAGGGGTGAGCAGGACAAAGAGCACGGGCTGACTCACATCACTCACTTTGGTGCTTGTCTCCACAATGTGGGTGCAGCCTCTTGTTCCCAATTATTCTCTTCCCTTCTGTGCCAGAAGATCTGTGCTCTTTTCCCACACTACCACATATCACCCTGCAGATCTCCACACCTCACCCCCATGTTCCCCAGCTCCCTGTTTCTGAGACGACTGTTCCCTGAAGAACATCTCATGTTTCTGCCCTGTGGGAAAAATAGGAGATGAGGGCCCAGTGGGGCCATTACACGGTGGTGGGAGGCATGGTCAGTTTGAGGAGCCCAGGGTACATGGGAGAAGGTCTCAGCCCCAGCCTGGGCATGTCCAGCAGCACCCAGTCCAGGTGATGCAGCCGGACTACATTTCCCAGTGCTCTGTGTGCTGCTGAGCCCAGCTGGGCCATGCATGTTCCACACCCAGCACCACGGCTGCAGGCTGCAGCAGCCCTCATCCAGCTGCCAGCAGGGACTGGCAAGGTCCCTGCTGTGCAGGCACATTGCTGTGCCCCCATTGCCTCCCTGTCACTCCAGCTGCAAAGCCATGGAGGGGTTGTGTGCAGTGTGAGGGCTGCAAATATTTGTCGTGTCATTAATATTCTTCCAGCATAGTCAGCACAGCACCTGGCAGCGTTTGCTCACTGCCTTCTGTTATCTCTTGTTGATGCCTCTTGTGCCTGGGTGCCAGTGCTGTGACATCCATGGAGACAGAATCCACATCCCTCCCTGTCTCTTAGTGCTGGACAGTGATTTCAGCTCCCTGCTCTGCTTCTCCTCAGGCAAACATCAGTGCCTGTGCCCAGGGGGGACTGAAGCCTGAACCCAGCTGAGTGTGTGCCTGCTGGAAGCCCCATGGGGGCAGTGAAATTGAAAACATTGAGAACACTGATAAAAGAAAGCCAGCCATCACCTCTGAAAAGAAGGGACAGGCAGCTCTGGCTGTGCCTGCACCACGTGTAACCCGGGGTGACGTGACATGCAGCCATGTGAGCACAACTGCACAGAATCATAGAATGGTTTAAAGATCATCTTATTCCAATCCCTCTGCCCTGGGCAGGAACACCTTGCACTAAACCGGGTTGCTCAAAGCCCCATCCAACCTGGCTTTGAACACTGCCAGGGTTGGAACATCCACAGCTCTGGGCAACCTGTTCCAGTGCCACACCACCCTCACAGGAAAAAGTTTTTTTCCTAATATCTAATCTAAACTTACTCTTTTTGAGTTTGAAGCCACTCCCCCCTTGTCCTATCACTTCTCCAGTTTCCTGATGAAGTCCCTCTCTAGTTTCCCTGTAGGCCCCTGTAAGATAATGGAAGGTTGCTATGAGGTGTCCACAGAACCTTCTCTTGAACACTGAACATCCCCAGCTTTCTCAGCCTATCTTCACGGGGAGATGGGAGATGATTTCATCCCCTTATCAGCTCCAAAGCCCTTTTCTTGACTCGCTCCAACAGTTCCAAGTCCACTTTCCTGCAGTGACCAAGCACTACAGGGACCTTCACAGATCACCAGGAGCTGGTCACTTCTTGCCAGGCAGGGGCAAACCATTACCCACCCTGCTCCTGAACCAGCCTGAACACCTTATCTCACAGTACCTGGCCATGCTCCCATCCTCCAACACTGCCCAGCAGATAACAGGGCTTTTCCTCATCCTCTTGACCTGGACCTGGGAAATGTGGCTCTCAGCAGCTCCACGCTCATCCCAGGAGGCTGTGTCAGCCTTTCTCCATCTCCTGCATCTTTCCAAGCAATTAGCAACACTCCCCAGGGACTTAGCAGCACACCTGAAGGGCTTGTGGTTCTGCCAGATGTGAGCCAGGAGCACAGATGCCAAGAACCCGGTCTGGTTGCTGTGCTAGGACAAGTGGGGCCATACAGAGTGGACTGGCCTCGGACCAGGTGGTGCTTGTGACCCTCAGCACCAGTTGCAGGAGAGCAAGTGTGCTGGTTTCAGCTGGGATAGAGTTTGTTTTCTCCCTAGCAGCCGTTTCAGTGCTGTGTTTTGGAATGTGTGGGAATAAGGTTGATAATACTCTGATGTTTCTGTTGTTGCTCAGCAGTGCTTACCCGAACCCAAGGACTCGTCAGTTTCCCACACTCTGCCTGTGTGCAGGTGCACGGGGAACCAGGAGGGAGCATGGCCAGGGGAGCAGACCCAGAGTGGACAAAGGGACATTCCATGCCACGAAGCATCATGCCCAGGAGTTGCTGAAAACTGCTGGGTACCAATAAGTGGGTGATGAGAAAGTGTGTTGTGCCTCATTTAATTCTCTCTGGTTTTATCCTTCTCCTTTTAATTACAATTATAATTTTTAATTTTTATTATTATTAATAACAGCAGCAGCAACAACAACAACAATATTGTTTAAATTATTAAGCTGCTCTTAGGTCTACCCACAAATTTCATTTTTTCCTCCCTGAATTTCCTCCCCACCCCATGGCAGGGGGAGAGTGAGTGAGCATCTGTGTGGTACTGAGTTGCCAGCTGTGGTTAAATTTCGACATCAGGGCAGCCAGAGCCTTCACCTGTGGCTCATCACTGCTCTTTGATCTGTATGGCCTGATGTTGCTGCAGGGAGGAACTCAGAAGCAGCACAGGGATGTGCAGGGCAGGTCTGAGCACATGCATGGCTCAGCACAGTGCCTGCCAGAGACCCTGCAGAACACACCCACGTGCACAATTCACCCAGGAGATCCTGACACTAACAAACCAGCATCCTCCTGCTTCCCCTGGCTTCCTTACCCATCTCAGAGCCAACAAAAAGAAAACTTTCTTGGGGAAAGCAGTGCTGGAGAACCATTCCCCTTGGAGAACTGAGCTTCTGTTTGGGAAGGACACATCCCACCCCAGCCCCATCAGCGTGGGTAAGAGAGATGCTCCCAGTCCCTTCTGCTCTCCCGACCCGAGGAGATAGTGGAGCCCTGCTTATTCTCCCAGATGCCTGAGCAAGAGGTGAGTGCTGCAAGGAGCTCCCCACCTTTGAGCCAGTGCTCACTAAGGCTACACCTCTCTGAGTAACTCCTCAGCCTGCCTATTGTCCTGTAATCATCCACACCATGCAGGTTTGTTTCCTGACACAGCTATGGCTTGGGCTAAATAGGGCAGTCTAAAGGGATTGTTGACAAGAGAAAACATGGACACAGCCACCTCCAAGTAGAGAATTTATCAGTGTGCCTGTCCTCCTGTGTCTGCTGCCTTCCCCTTTGGCTTCCCCTCTCTGTGCCAGCACACAGGGGAGCAGTGTGACCATGCTGTGCTCTAGATGGCCAGGGGAGCCCTTCAGCTGGAGGTCACCATTGCCACAGCCAAGTGTAGGCAGCAATGCCGTGTCCAGGTTTTGGAGGAGCTGGAAAGCGAAGGATCAGTTCCCTGTGCACTAGAAAACTGGAAGCTCCCTGTGAGTGCAGGCACTTCCTAGCCCTTTCCCGTGTCCTTGTGTCCTTTCCAGGCAGGGCAGGCTGAGGCAGCACAGGCTGAAGCATGGCCTTCCAGCATGGGCAGGGAAAGCAGCTGTGCTGTGCTTGTCGTGGAAGCTGCCACTTGCAGCCAATTCAATCACAGCTCTTTATTGCTTCCCCCAGCTGCTGAAAATCTCATTACATCTAGCGAGCTCCGTGAGCAGCCCTGCCAACCTTCCTTGTGTCCTGTCTTCTTCCAGGAGTCCAGGCAAGCTGGCTTCTGAGGAGGGGCATCAGCACTCTCAGTGGGGCCTGGGGTGAAAAACTTGCACCCCAGCATGCACAGATGGATCTGGAATGGGTAAGGTGATTTTCCATCGAGACAAAGGTAAGGGAAGGGGGTGTGTGTTGTTCTGAGCAGGGACATCTCAACAGCATGACAGCAGGAGCACAGGGCTATCCACAGACAAGCAGCCTTGTACTCCACAGTGGGTCAAAAATGGGCTGCTGTGCTCTCTTAGTGTGGAATGTGAGGCTGATAGTCCCAGGTCAGCAGCTTGACAAGCAGGGGATACTTGAGCCAGGACAAATGGCAGGGGGATATGTGCTGGCTCCAGCACAAGGCAGAGTTGAGACAAATGGCACAGGGCTTTGATCCTGCTGTTCCTGCATGCTGGAGCCCGGCTCCTTTAATACCCTTGATTACCGTGACCTCATTTCTGTCCACCTGTGTCATGGGTGGCAGGTCACCCCACCCTGCAGAGCCCTGGCTCTGCAGTGGCTGATTGCACCAGCCCTGCACTGACTGGTCTCTGGGGGGTAATTACAAGGGACACCCGGTGCTGCAGGCTGTGGGTGAGCTGAGTGTGTCACCACCAGCCCAGCACCAGAGACGTAAGTCACACCACGAGGCATGGCAGGCCCTTCCTTGTGGTCATTCAGGAGCATCTCCGTGGATGCCCTGTGGCCTGGGTGCTCACAAAAAGGGATCATAAAAGGCATTATACACCTTTCTGCTGGCTGAAGGGGCATAGGGCTCCCCCAGGAGGTTGTGGCATGAGACAGGACCTTCCCTTGTCCCCCAGATCTGTTGTGATACTCCCGTAGGTCTGCTCAATATCTTTACCTTGGACTGATGTTGTGCTGGAGTACACGTGGCTTTATTTGTACAATAAAGGGCAGCTCCTCTCTGCGCTCTGGGCACAGTGCCATCCACACCACTCACACTGACTTATCAGGACACTGTGCCCTCCTCTCTCCTCTTCTCCCCACCTGCCCAGGCTCTGCAGAGGATCACTCCATAACAAGCTGTGGTCAGGGGCGGAGGGCTGGGGAAAACAGCAGGTTCCCAGGGCTTCTGCAAGGCCACACACTGAGGAAAGGGGTGAGGAGGGGCCCAGCCGAGACCTGGGCTTTCCAGTATCTCCCATGTGTGAAGGAAACTGCTTTGGGGAGGCATGGCATTCTACTGATGGCACCTGCAAAGCCAGGACACGGACAGACATCCTGGGATAGGTCAGGTGGGAGCTGTGCCAGCTCAGGGGCCCACTGGCAGCAGTGATGCCTCCTCCAATGCACCACTGGTGTGGCACCAGGCAGGATGATGGGGCTGTGAAGACCACAGAATACCAGATAGCACCACCAGCTGGGACACCTTATCCCCTCAGCCAGGCCGGTGGCTTCATTTCACTGGAAAAACCACCGCTTGTCTTTTTCTTCCCTTTTCATGTGGTTCCTTTTGAAGTCAGTATATTTTGAGCACTTCTCTCTTCCAAGATACCTGATTGGCTTATGTGGTTTCTCAGGATTTGATTTTCTTTGGAAGCTGTACAAGCTGAGAACTCTAAAGGGGAAATCCAAGCTCTTTGTTTAATGGGATAGAAGGAGAGACTGCAGGCTCCACCAACCACTCCATCAGTTCTCTATGGAAGAGAACTGTGATGACTGAGGTCAGCACATGGTGTGGGGTGTAACATTCAAATGGGAGCAATGCAGAGAGGCCTGAGCAGTGAAGGAGGTTCAGGGTAAAAGGTCTGTCAAGAAGATAAAGAGCTGCTTGGGCAGCTGGAGAGACAGACCACTGGCACAATATGCCACCCATGATGGAGAGCAGATGGTGAGAAGGGGTATAAAGCATGAGGGCAGAAAGAGCAGATCAGGAGTTCTGATCTTGGTGCAGAGAGTCTTTAGGCAGCTAAAGACTGGGGGGAAGCTAGTCTGGCCTGAGATACTGCCCCAAATCTTAAAATTCCCACCCTCTGAGCATAGGGCTGTTCCCTGTCCAAGAACCAGGGTGGGCTGTGCTGCAGATGGTTCTGGGGATGGAAACAGGAATGGCTGGGCCAGATGTGGAACTGCTTGGATGCCAGAGCTGGAAACCCCATTTCTGAGCACATCTTCCTCAAACTAAAATGCAGCATCCCACCCCCCCACTTCCCCCCCCACCCCCAGCCCCACTCCCCCCTGCTCCCAGCTGTGAACTGCTTATGTCCAATTTTATGTGCTAAAAATATATTTCTTGCCAGTCAGCAAATGTGCAGCCAAACAGGAGACGTTGGCAGTCTGAGCATGAAGGAGATTTGGGGTGTATTTAGGGTTGGTGTGGGCTGCACCACCAGGCCAGGCAAGCCTGGATGGCCTGGGCAGGGGACAGTGGGCTGGAGGACTTCCAGAGGGACTTGCATGATGGTGGCAGTGCCAGAGCAGAGTGTTGCCTGGCTTGGGTGTGTGTTTCTGTGGAGAGAGCCCCTGCTCCTGCCACTGTCATCAGCTGGATGACAGCAAAGGTGCCCTAGTGCCACCCCTCTCTCAGGCCTACAAAGCTCCCTGCAGACCTCTCAGATATTTTACTGGGGTCCAAAGCAGACAGTGATAACTGATCACGACCAGCCTGCCCCCTGTCATGATTAGGGCTGGTCCCTCTGCACCCCAGCACTATTGGGGCTCCCCTTACCCTCCTTCTGCCCATAGGTCTGGTGTTCTACCCCCAGCTCTGCAGATGAGCTGTAGCGGTTTAGGATGTCTGTGTTCTATCCTCATTTTGGGAAAGGGACTGGAGGGCTCCTAATTTCAGGGTGATATGGAGCGTGGGCCATTGTCTCATTGATGGCACTGCAAGATCCCTGTGTGGAAGGAGGTTTGGGCCGCGTAGGGTTGGGAAAGTTGGTGGAGGGGTGAGGGAGAGCCCACAGCAGGGTTCAAGATGAGGTTCTGTCTGGATGCTGCAGGCATTTTGCTATTCCTCATGCCAGAATATGCTCTAGGTTCTGGCAGCACGGGCTGCAGCCCTGACTGAGGCAGACTCTGCATCCTGGAGAGGGAGCAGCACTGTGTGGAGACCCTGACCTCCAAGTCACATAGGGTCATGTGCTTGTGCTGTGCAGGGAACAGACACCTTCCTGGCTTTCCCGGGGATGGATCTGACTGGGCTACCCTCCTCAGGCCTGAGCCTGACCCAGCAGCTTTGGGCTGACATCCCAGCCTGGCTGTAGCCCACCCCCATCCCCTGACCATCATCTGACACCACCATCTATAGGTACAACCCACACTGGGCTCCCTCGGGACAGGTGTGAGGTAGGGACAAGGATAAGATCCTAAAATACTACTGTTTGTGAGTTCTGACACAGTAATAGACTTCACCGTAGGGGAACCTGGTGGCTGTGTTAGCAGTGCTTTCCATGAAGCCTGATTCTCAAAAGCCACAGCTACTTCTCCTTTTCCTTGTGGTTTTGTGGATGGTTTTGAGCCACCAGTGTTCTTCTCTGCCAGAAGTATACCTGATTGTAAATTTCTGGTTTGGGTTTTTCTGATTTGGGTTTTTCTCTCTCCAGTCTGAAAATATGAGTCCTGGTGGCTCTTTGGCGACCAAATGGACCTTCAGGAAATAGCCCATCAATCACGTTTGCAATGATACTGAACTCAGTGCATATGGCTGAGTGTGCTCAGTGGGTTTTCAGTATTTCTTCAGCATTTTTCTATACACCAAGAAAACAACAAATCTCAAAACAATGGTAAATTTCTAAGGAGGGAGAGGCCAAACACAGATTTCCAGGCCTCAGGACAGGGCAAAGAAACAATCTCATCAGGGGCAATAGGAAGCCTGTTGTGCTGCTTGTGAATTTTTGAAGCTTGGCTGTTTAATTCCATTGGTTTTGCTTCTTTCATATATGAAAGTGAGTCAGTGAGAGTGTCTGTGTCTAACTCTGGGATTTTATCAGGACATGACCCAGTGAGTGCTGGCTGTGGCCATTCTCCTGCGCACTTGCGCCTTTGTTGGCTGGACAGGAACAAGAAAAACCTGATTCCCAAAGGACAAGGGATCCATTCTCTCCTATACCCAAAGACCCTGCCTGAGCTCAACAGTCACAGGAACAAGACACCTCCATGCATCACCAGGAAGAATCTCTTATGCTCATACTGTCCACACTGTCCTTGTTGAGTGCTCCCCATCCTAAAAGGCACTGACAAAGAGCAGCTCAGAGTGGGCAAGGTTTGGAGAAGAAAGGAAAAGGGAACACTTCCAGTGTTCTCTACTGGTGGGATTCAACAGCAAGAATGTTGCAGCTGGATCAGTTCAAGGTAATAAGAAGAGAGATTTTTTGAAGTATTTAAAAAATAGATGTGGTACTTAGGGACGTGTTTTAGTGGTGGTCTTATTGTGCTGGCTTAATGGTTAGACTTGATGATCTTAGAAGTGTTTTCCAACATAAATGATTCCATGAGTTGAAAGAGAAAATGATGCCTGATGAGATAAGGGGACATTAATCAGGGGTGTGTTCCTCATCCTCCCCTGGATCTGGAAGGAGAGAGAAGAGAGACAGACATGAGAAGATTTTGGAGGTGCTTGTGGGAGGAGGGCTATGGGAGCCTGAGGTCCAGCCTCAGGGAAAAGGCTGGACTAAGACCCCTGGGAGAGTGCCTGGAGCCTGTACCCTCTGTCTGCAGGAAGATGTGTGAGAATCAACACTGAGGCTGGTGGGATGCTCTCTTTCCAAACAGGAAGCTTCTTGCACCACATGTGATTCTTCTGTGGGGCTGTCTCAGTTCTGTGTGAGCGCCGCTCCTGTGCAGGGCTGCACAGACACCTTTCCCGAGCAGCTCACACTGAGTCCTGCCCGGGGACTCCATGCCAGCATGGCCCTGCCAACGCTGGCTCTGACATTCTTCCTGGCCCTCGCTCCTCTGCTGCTTGCATGGGGGAATTCAGGGGCATACAAGGAAGCAGGTAAGAGTGGACTGTGCCTCTCTCTTACAAAAATGCTTTTGCTGCTCCTCTGTTTGCTCCATGGCCTTTCCCTGCTCAGCCCATAGCTGAGGCTGTGGGAGGGCTGAAGCTGATGTCTGCATATGCCTGAGACACTCCGGCATCCTTCAGGCTGTGGTAGGACAAAGATCTCTTTGGGATGGAGGGCAGCAAGCCTCGGTGTGCTGGGAAACTTCCACGAGCGTGGGACTTGCCATGTCCCTCTAGGAAGTACGTAGTGTTGCTGGGAGCAGGAGGTGGCTGGGTCTTGTTGTGCAGCAGACAGATGAATCTGGAGCACACAGAGCAGTGATGGCCCTTCTGGGCAGTTCAAGCAGCACCCACGTCACAGGGATGATGATGTTCATCAAAGACAGGGAGCTGTGAACTCTGTTAGCTGGCATGCCTGCTCTCTCCCATAGTCCCTGGGGTTGAGGGAACTGTAGTTTGGTGGGATTGTTCACATCCAGAGGCTTGTTCTATTCTTTCTCCATGCCAGGAGGGTTAGGGGCAGCTCTTGGGTCTCTGCTAGGCCTTTCCTATGGAAAATGTGTGCTTTCCTGTGGTGATTATGTGCTCTGCCCTGGGCTTGCTGGTACCTGTTGAGGTCCCCATGGGGCACAGCATGGCTACGGGGCCTGAGCTGTGAGTATTCTCTCTGTAGGGAAATGGGAGCAGAAGTGGCTCGCCAAGCCACCAGATGAATCATGAGTCATTCTGCCCATCACTGGTGGCTCAAGGGATGCTGCCTTTCCAGCAGTGAGCAGCTCTCAGTTATGCAGGGCAGGTTGGAATNCCTCTCCTCTCCTCTCCTCTCCGGCTGACCCAAAAGGATCCTGGATGTCTCCCTTGGGCAGGGTGTGTGTTAATTCAGGGTGTTTAATGGCAGGAGGGGAGAAGGTGTGTGTGAGGGGGTGCCTGACAAGGCTGGGACCAAGTCAAGGGTTTCGTGTCTGTCAGGTAATTTTCTGTCAGTGAAATGTGTGCTCTGAGGGCACTGCGAGAGACACCCAGCCGAGGGGGAACTCAGGCTCTCTGTGGAGGGGGAAGAAGTTTCACTCCTGCAGCACGTGGTTTAAAAGGGTGGGGCTGGTGACCACTGCTCGTTGTGGTGGCGAGCTGCGAAGAGGGTTGTGAAGATGGCGTGGAAACCTGCTGCCAGAAAGGGAAGTGGTGAGTGCTGGCTGTCAGGAAGTGGGCAGCTGTAGCTGAGGAGAAGTGTTTCATCCTCACCCAGGGAAGGCCACCTCCGTGCCCACTGCCTCCTCTTGGGCTTGTTTTGCACAGAGTGAGCAAGCCCAGGTGACAAGTCTGCCAGGGCAAGACAAGGCAGACTCATTCTGGGTGAAGTGCAGAGGCTAGGCTGAGCGCATGGAGCAGGGTGTGAGTTTTGTGGCCACTGATGTGAACTTGGGTGATCTGAGGGGTAGACTCAAGTTGAAAGCTTCTTTCACCCAGTGTGGGAAAAGCTGATTAACACACAGAGTCAAGGTACTTGATTTATTTACATTTCTGCACAGAACGATGGGCTAGGTGGCAAATCCACACAGCCAGCACACTGAGGCAGACAAAAGCAGGTATACTGACACAGACACAATCTTTGGCTATTAGTACACCTTATTGAAGTCACTGCTTGCCTGCGTTACTATGACTCATCCTTTCCCTTCTTCACTGTAAAAGCAGAGTGTTCCAGGAAATCATGGTACATGCTAGGGGAGTGGTGGTCTTTTTGAGAGAAGGAGGGAAATGAACTGAGAACGTGGGTTTTTTTGCTTCAATTAAGAGCAAGGATTCATCACTAGGGTGATGAATAGCGTAACAAAAGTCATCAAAACGGAGTGTTTTCTAGCTCACAGGTAAACATCCTGGATGAGGAGAGTATTATTTTTTTTCTCTTTCCCCTTTCAAGACTTAGACTATTCATTTTCTGTCTGCCTCATTCCTATAGCTATTGCTTCCACTGCAGAATTGCTTGTTCATTCTTTTTTTTTCCTGGAATTTTACTCCTGTTATTCACCATTGCTGCTGGCAGTCACTTCATGGGACCAAGCTGTGGAGCCTGGAATGGCAGCAGAGGCTCCCTGGGTCAGGTGCACTCCCACAGCCCTGTGTTTGTGGGAGAGAGCAGCATCCCCCAGGCTGCTGGGTCCCTCTGGCTGGGGCGTCTCCTGTGGATAACCCTCCTGCACTGCCCCTGAGGCTGTGAGCAGGGACAAAGCATCTGGGGAATGGGGCTCATCCTGGGAGGTGCCACCTCTGCCACCCCTCTGAAGAGAGAGGGACTGGCACCCCTCTGCATGGAACACCCTCAGCACTGAGGATGCTGCTGGAGCCCCTCAGGCTCTCCCTCGTGGCCTTTGCACACAGGAGAATGCAAAGCTCCCTCCGGCTGGGACCCCAAACTGCAGTTTGACCCAGAGAAGGACTCCTATGCCTTGAACGAAGTGGTGCGGCTCAGCTGTCCTGGGGAGTTTGTGCCATCCATCCCAGAGATCCGATGCATTTCCAGAGGGGCCCAGATCCTGTGGAATGAGATTGCCACCTGCAAGGGTAAGCACAGCCCTGCACCACCCTGACCCAGGGTCCTGGCTGGTGACAGATCCTCTGTGACCTGGTGATGCCCATGGCAGTGTAGGAATGGGAGACTGGGATGCCTTGGCTTTCCTCCATGTCCTGGCAGTGACATTGCTCTTTTTGTCCCAGCCCCTCGCGGTAGGCGCCTGCTGGGTCGGTGCTCATGGTGAGAGGAATCCTTCCCAGCCAGGATCTCCTGCCTCAGCATGGAATAGCTGCAGGGGTTCTGCTTGTTTGCCTGGAAAGCTTCTCTAGGGTCTGGGTTGTCTCCGGTGTGGGAGGCTGTTACTGCAGCATGGTTCACCTGTGCACGAGGGACACAAGAAAACCGGGGCTCAAACACCCTATGGAGGGGGCAAAACCCAAGGGAGGCTTGTGAGTGATGGGGTGACAAGGAGCCCTGTGTGCTTGGATAGTGCCTGGGCACATAACACCTGTATGTGGTGGGGTGAATCGTCAGAGTCATGAGAGACCTGTCCCACGTCTCCTCTCATAACCTCCCAAAAGTTCTCCTCACCCAATTTTTACCTCTGACAGAAACATGCCAAAGGCCAGCTTGGTGGGACCCCAGACTCCAGCTGGCACCAGCCCATGACAGTTACACAGAGAACGAAGAAGTGGCTCTGAGCTGCAACAAGGGTTTCCAGCCATCCTTCACCCATGTCAAGTGTGCAAACAGGGTTCAGCCATTGAATTATTCTGTATCTCCGAAGGGAGACATGTGGCTGGGGAGGAAGAGCAGTGGTGCGTGGATTCAAGTCCAGGGGAACGTAGTGTGCGTTGGTAAGCAGGGTGTCAGGAAATGCTTCCTGACGAGTTCTGTGGTCAATTTCTGCCCCATTCATCCCTCTCCGAGCTTCCATCATCACTGTGGCCAGGGATGCAATTCTGATGCCATGTGGGGGCTGCTTGGATCTCAGGCATTTGGCACCTGAGACCATTCCCCGACTGAATTCTGGCACATCCTTGTCCACCACCGGCCTGGACAGGCCCCAGCCCCAGCTGACACTCCCCCACAAGTGTCCATCCTCCCAAGGTGTCCCATTGTAGCGGATAGATGTGTCACCTTCCCTCTCCTTTCAAAAGCTAGAGGGACTGCTGGGGATGACTGGGGCCCCACCACATACCCTGCTCCTCCTTGAAACCTCCCAGCCCAGCTAACATGCACTTTCACCTCTGCCAGAAACATGCCAAAAACCCTACTGGGACTCCAGGCTCCAGTTGGCACCAGACCAGGAGAGTTACAAGAAGAATGAAGAAGTGATTCTGAGCTGTCCCAAGGGTTTCCAGCTACCCTTCACCCATGTCAAATGTACTGGAAAAGTTCTGTCTGTTATCAATGGAAAACCTGTAAACAGAGAAGCTTGGAATGGAAGGGACAGCAGAGGCAGTTGGATCAGCATCCAGCCCAAGTTCAGGGTACAGTGCCTTGGTAAGGAGGCATCAGGAGCATTCCTGGCTGCCCTGCCCTGTCCTTCCTGAGCAGGGAAGGCAGCCTGTGGGGGCACAGCAAGCTTCTGGCTCTGTCCTGTGCCTCCCCTGGGTTCCCCACAGTCCCTGATTCCAGCTCCTCCTGGCCCTTCCCAGGAGACCTGGGGGAAGAAGTTTGGAGTCCTTCTTGTCCTCATCCTCTTGCAAGAGCTGATGTGGAAGGGCTGCTTTGTGCAGTGTCCTGGAGCTCATCTCTTGGGGCGAGGGAAGGGGAGGTCCTGCAGAGCCACACTGACCAGCTAACACCTTCCTGTCTTGTTGGTGCAGAGAAATGCCAGAAGCCCCAGTGGGACCCCAGGCTGATCTTCGACCCAGAACAGGGGACCTTCAACCCAAATGAAGTGGTGAAGATAAGGTGCCCTGAGGGGTACTGGCCTCCACCCATGGAGATCAAATGTGTGGCGTTGAGTCCAAGGGAACGTTCTGTGACTCCTCATAGTGGCTGGGTGGTGACAAATGGCATCGACCCCTGGCAACTTATGGAGAAGAATTTGACCTGTGTGGGTAAGTGAGCAAACCAGGCACCCTCCCACTGCTCTCAGTCTGTCCTCCCCAGGCATGGAGAGCAATTCTGCATGTGTGGCACAGCATCAGTGCCCTGTGCTCAGGGTGGTCAGGGCATGCCAGAGAAATCCAAAGAAAGTTCTGGATGCATCCCAGGTTTATGTCTGTGCTGTTGGCAACTCTGGCATGTGTGGTCTGGGAGAAGGCAGAATGTCCTTGTCCACTCTGTGCTGGGGACAGGCAAGTGAAGGAATGGTGGCGTTGATGGAGTTTAATGTCAAGGCTTCGAGGGGAAGGGAGGGAGTGATCCTCTTGGAATGTTCCCTTCACAGAAGTCCTCCAGGTTGTCCCTGAGACCCTGAAGGTTTCCAGCACCAGCATCAAACTGAACTGGACCTGCATGCTCCCTAACATGTGCCAGCACATTCGGGCCAGGTGCCGGCTGGAGCAGCATTCCTCCTCAAACTGTGAGGCTGAGGATGTGAAGGGAGAGGAGATACTACAAGGCCAGAAGGGAACATTCAGCTGCTCCCCTCTGCATCCCTTCACTGTCTACAGCGTCACCATCTCCCTGCTGCCTAGAACAATCCTGTACACACGGCTCATCAGGACAAAAGAAATAGGTATGTTTACATGAAATGTCAGGATGCCCTTCACCCTGAAGCTCAGCCAGAGCATCAGCTCCCTGCTGTGATGTTCCTGGGATCAGAGCTGTTCCTGCTTGCCACCTGTAGTGAGCTGGGGAAGGGGCTGTGCAGGGCCCTACAGCAGGGCCTTCCTCCTCCTCACCACACCATTGCTGCTGCAGAGGCACAAGCAGCCTTTGTGGCGGACAAACAATCGCTATCCATGCATGATCCTGTTCTCCCGTGCTTCCAGTGCCAGAAAAACCAGAGAAGCTGTGGCTGGATCGCAACACGGGGTCCCTCAAGTGGAAGGCACTGTCCTCCTGCAATGGGGAGATCATTGGATACCAGGTACCAGGAGTCCATGGAGTGCCCGTGGTCCCCCTCACCTTACCTGGAGCTCTGTGCAGGCAGCCTGAGGAGAGGTGTGAGCCCTCCTGGGCCAGGGCCCACAGGCTGGTAGGGCCAGATCCCCTCTTGTGCCCAGCCAGCAGTAGCAGCCCCTCTCCACAAAGCTGCCCAGTGCAGAAGCCCTGTCCTTCCTCCAGCTGAACATCACCACCATGAGAGCAGAGGACGGCAGCTTCCTCGAATTCAGTCATGTGTTGTTGAACCAGTCTGTCTCTGAGTATATGCCACCTCATCAGACGGCTGGCAGCAAGTACCTGGTGACCGTGCAGGGCCTGACGGCAGCTGGGGCCGGGGCTGCATCATGGCTGGAATTCCAGACCTACGTCCTGGGTAATGGTTGTTCTGCCCTGTGTCTGGTTGGAGTGGCCTCTCAGGGGGTGAGTGCTGAGTCCGGAGCAGCTTCTAGACCTGTGTGTGCCACTCCCTTGTGCCAGCTCAGTCAGGGGCAGGGAGTGTGGGCACCCGGCTCAGCAGTGGGCATGACGCTGGGTGAGTCCTTCCCTGAGGGCTTTCATTGGCACGTCTGCAGAGGAGCTGTTCTGCCTCAGCCACTGTTTGTGCCTTTCACACCAGACCTGCCCCCTCTACTGCTCCACTGAAGAAGGTGACAGCCATCCCTGCATTTGGGTGCACAAGTGGCTGAAGGTCAGAGAGCACTGGGGCTGCTGAGCCTGGGTCTGTGTCCTCCTGCTGTGTGCAGGATGCCAGACCCTCCAGCTGGGGCCATGGGACAAGGCCCTGTGCTCCAGAGCCTCCCTCTGCCCTTCCCAAGCAGACGTGGAGGGAGGGGAAGACTGTCTTGCTGCCTGTGCCTGCAGCAGCCAGGGCAGCAGGGTGTGGGCACGCATTTCTCCACACGTGCGGACAGCCAGCAGCAAGGCTGGGGCCACTGCTGGCACACGGCCCTGGCTGTGACACCCACTCCTCCCTGTGTGTTAGTTTCAGGGCAGCCCCTGGGCCCTTGGCCTGGGTCAGCAGTCACTGTGGTGGTGGTGGTGGTGGTGCTGTTAATCCCCTTGTCTGCCGGGATCATCTGGTACGTGCTCTCCAGGTGAGTGCCAGGAGATTTGGAGTCTCTGCCTCAGGCCATGCTGTGCTGTGGGGTGGGTGGGGATAGAGAGGCTTCCCTAGCTGCTCCCACCCTTCTTTGGGAGCAGGGGTGCAGCTGCTGGTCCTAACACAAATTGGCTCTAGGGCTCCTGGCTGGGGCTCTAAGTGTCTCCCTCAGGGCTGGGACAGGGGCCATGTGTGCTCAGAGACCCTCTCCCCTTGCTGCTATTGCAGCCACCACTGTTGTCCCCTGGGGTGTAGGTGGGCAGCACCTGCAGGGCAGAGGGAGGGTGTGCAGAGCCCTCCATGCCCCTGGGTTCAGCAGGGTCTGGCCCAAGTCAGCCTCTCCCTGGCTCAGGACTGCCCTTTGCCTTTCCAGAAAAAAGAGGGCCTTGCCCAGCAAAGCCGAGGAGGATCACTACACAGGTAGGATCCCCAGCACAGAGGGGGCTGTAGGGCGGGAGCTGGGAGGGGAGCAGGTGTATTTCAGGTGGCATTCTGAGGTAGCTCCAGGCAGCCCAGGTGGCTCTGTCAGACCAATGTGTTCCACATCTATTCCCAGCTGAGACCCGGCTCAGTGGCCTCTTCCAGCAGCTCCTGGCTGGGGTCTCACTGAGGTGCCAGTGAGGGTTGGGAACAGCTCCTCCTTCTCACTGTCTCTGGGGTAGGCAGCAGCTCATTCCAGCCCTGCTGTCCTGACGCTGTGCATCCCAGGACGATCTGCAGCCCCCGGTGATGCTGCATCAGGCTGCTCTGCTCCTTCTCCCACAGCCCCCAGGTCGCTCAGGCTGTTTCTGTCCTCTTGTCCCCCCCAGAGCTCCAGCCCTATGAGAATGTACATGAGGATAATTACTGTGTGATGAAGACTTTTCTTGAGAAAGATGCAGGTAGGAAATGGGCTGTCCTGCCTGTCACCCCACATGGCACAGAGAGAGTGTGGACTGCCAGCTGTGATGGTGTCTCTGAGCTCCTCATGCAGCAGCCTGTGCCCTGGGTTCTCTTGCACCCCTCAGGTAAATGTGGCCAGGCTGAAGAGCCATTTCCCAAGTCCCTGCCTGTTCTGGAATCCTCATGAGAGTCAGAGCAGAGCAGAGTTTGAGGAAGAAGAGCAGCTGGAGTGGACAGCTGAGGCTCTATAGTGATGGCGCTTCCCTTCTCAAGGCTTGGTCCTCCATCCGGGAAGCAGGACAGTGAATCTTCTCATATTGGGGATATTGCTTCCCCCCAAGTTTTCTTCTTCATCAAGCTCCAGAATCCTCTGTCACAGCACAGGAGCAGCTCAAAGCATGGGATGACCTGCTTCTGCCAGCAAGGATGTGTCCTGGTCGTTCTCCAGAGCTCTGGCACAGCCATCTCACCACCATTTTGGTGCCTGCAACTGTCCCCTGAGAACAAAGGAGCTCACAACTCCTCTTTCCCCTCTGTGTCCTTGTATCCATCTAGACCCTGTCCTCTGCTTCAGTTTGTCCTAGCTGTGCTGCGCTGGCCGCTGTGCTGCTGTGTCTGAAACAAGCAATAAATTGTTTTGGTTTGCAGGGGCTGCCCAGCCCACAAAAGCTCCCACCTTGTCATGGGTCCTTCTCGTTTTTTGTGTGAAAGCTTTGACCCCATGAATCTTCATGGAGGAGCTTGGAGTAGGCTTTTCCAGCCCCTGGCAGCTCCAAGGAAGCACACCTGACGTGCTGCATGCCCCCAGTGCAATGATTTGGGTGGCTGCTTTCCCTCCTCCCCATCCTATAGGGAACACCACCTCCACCACACACAGCTGGCCCTCTGTGTAGGTCTGTGTGCTTCTCTGTGGGTGCTGGTGCTCATCTCCCATTTTGTGAGGGGCAGTTGGCACTGGCCCCTTTGGGACATTGGTGTCCTGCAGCCTTTGGGATCAGCTGTCCCTTGGCTGCTGCTGCTGCTGTCCCATCACCTCCAACAGCCACGGTCTCCCATCCTGTGGGATGCCAGTGCCCAGTGCAGCTGAGGCAGAGTCCAAAGGCTGTCCTGGAGAGGGGTGCACTGCTGGAAAATGGGGTGATCAAACTCTCTTTTCTCCAGCTCTGTGTGTTGCCTGTGATGTCTCCATCTCTTTCTCCTGCCCTTGGGCACACAGGCTCTCCCGAGCTCCCAGGACTTGGGTGTGACAAGCTGGTTGTGATTATGTGTTTTACAGCCTGAACACAGAGCTGTCATGGTTTTTTGCTTCAATGTTATCTCTCTCCCCTGCCAATAGCCAGCCTGGAGGCTGAGGGGCAGCCTGAAGGCTCTCCTTGTTGAGGAGTACACTGCCAGAACAGAACATAGAGCAACTGACCTCTCTCTCCTCCAGCTTTTTTTTTAGCCTGGCATGACTTGCATGTGCTGACAAAAACATGTTTTGACAGTTCTTCATACGAGCTGTCTGCCCATCAACTCAGTACCTGCAACTGGAACTCAGTACCTGGAACCAAAACATCTCCTTCCTGTGAACTGTTGCTGGTGTGAAATATGTGCCTGATGGAACAGCTCATTGTGGGTAATGGGCAGAGGGGAGAAGAGCAACTCAACACTGTGTGGCTGCCGCTGGTTGAGAAATGGCGATGAGCAAGCTTGGGATAGGGTAGAACAGTCACCAGCGCCTTGGCTGCCCTGCTTCCCACTCCACTCGCCCATACCCTGGGCTGTCACCCACATGACTCCACCAGCTCTGTCCAGACAGTCAGTAAAGGCTTGTGGTTTGGACTGGGCTGCCTGCTGCCCCTGGCTCCTGCCCAGTCACCTCATTGCCCTTGTGAGGTGCTGTTCCCCGTGGGTGCTGAGCTACCTGCACCTTGTTGGGGGGAGCCATGAGCAAGGCACCCTTCGCCCTGTGCATGTGCCACAGGCAAAGCTGAGGGGTGAGTATGGTCTCTGTGCCTCTGCAGCCCCTCTGATTGTTTGGAGTCTGATCATTTCTGTTCATTTGGAGTCTGAGACATCCAAAGTGGATGAGAAGTTCTGGAGGAAGGGAAAAGAGGTGGCTGCTGACGAGCAAGGGGCATGTTTTAGTACTGTGAGTGTTTTCTCAAGCACACAGCTGGCACTGTCGGGCAGCGTGGTCTGCACACTTGGGGACAGAGGAGAGTGCTCTCAGGCTGAGAGGGAGCAGGAGGAGGAGGCAGCTGAGGATAGAGAAGCAGGGAAGGATGCGAGAGAGTGTGGGTTGAGTGTTTCCTTCAGAAGGGCCACACACTGTTCCAGACATTGAAGTATTCCTTGCAGTTCATGTCCCCATTCCTTATCCGTGCTTCTGTCCAGGTCTTTATGTGGTTTCTCAAAGGTCCTCCATCTCCTGTGATCATTGAGGCGAAGTGACTCATCACCACTCTAAAACCCACGCAGTGTCAGGAAGCACTTGGATATTACCTCAGAAACAGGAGTAATACATCTTGAGTGCCCTGGTAACTAGGAGGGTTTTGGGAGGGAACTCTGGGATCTTGGTGACAAGGTTCTTTCTGTTGAGTCCCAGAACCTGGATGCTCCTGGGGCAAAAAGATATCAAAAGGCAGAAGTGCTGACAGTGATGGGAAGTTCCCCGCGCAAAGAGGAAGCCCCCTGCATGTCATGAGGAGATGTGTCTGTTTCCTTCCTGTGATTGCAATCTTTGTAGTTAGAGACGGATGCCTGGGCTCAGAGGCAGCGAGTGGGGCTGAGATTTCAGTCCTCCCTGGGGACTTCACACTAGGATGGCCCTGCAGTCACTGGCTCCGAGGTTTCTCCTGGCCCTTGCATCTCTACTGTCAGCACATGGCCAGGAAGACCATTTCAGCATCCAAATAGTGCCCCAGGGAAAAGGTAAGAAGTGATTCTTCCTCTTGGAAGCTTCTGCTGACTTTCCTCCCATACCCTGGATATTCATCCTCGCTGCCTGCAGCCCTGAGGGCTGTGCCAGCTGGGGCACCTCTGTCTGCCCCAGGGACAGCAGCTGCAATGCAGTGTTCACTGGGCTTCAGTGGGAGAGACAGGACTGGGCTGGATGTGGAGTAATGGGTCATGCCCTCTGGAAAACCGCTTTGCCAATCATTCCCTGGAGGCAGGGGGCATGAATTGGGCATCAGTTTACAGACTGTGAATCACGGGAAGGATTTCCAGGGAGGTGTCATTTTCTGTACATATCCTCAGGTGTGGCTGAGGGACACTGTGCTGCTGAGAGCAGTGCAGGAGGGAGCTTGCTGCTGCTTTGCCATGCAGGTGGATCAGGGCAGGATCAGTCGCTGAGTGCCTGAGCATGGGGTGGGTCATGGCCATGTGCCAGGGCACAAAGCTGTTGGTTGTGGTGCCTCTGGGCATCTCAGGTCTTCTGCCATCAGGGCTGATTGAGAGCAAAGCCTGAGCACCAGTGGCGTGTCACCAGCATTTCCCTTTGTGGCACAGTTGGTCTGCACCTTGTGAGATCCCTTGCGTGCCCCTTTGGGAGAGGGGAGATTGTGTTTTAAACCACTTCAGGCCTCACAAAGCTTCTTGCAGAGGCTTCCACAGCCAAGGGCTCCTTCCAGAAGCCAGTATTCTCCTCTGTAGGAATCACTGCCACAAAGCCTTCCCCTGCAGCATTGGACAAACTGCTGGGACCAGCTCCTCAGCTACTGCCTCCTGAGCCTGGAGGAGGGTGAATTTGGTGGGGAGGTGATGAGAGGAAGGAAGGGCTGTGTCAGGACAAAGGGCCAGGGCCACTGGTAAAGCAGGAGATGTGAATGCAGAAGGCACAGCTCTGCCCCTGTCCCTCTGCCCAGTGGTGTGGGGCAGGAGGAGAGCAGCCAAGGCGCTGAGGGAGTGAGAACAGGGAGCCCAGAAGTGGAGCAGGAGCGGGGCTGCTCCCTGTGGGAGGGATGAGCCGTGGCTGAAGGGACATGCAGGCCAGCAGAGTGGCGGTGCCATGGCCCAGCAAGTGCCACCTGAGCTGGGCTGGGTGACAGGCGTGAATGAGAGGTTGGAGGGAGTCTCCTGGTGCAGGGATGATTGTCCTGGGAATCTGCCTGCTGTGGGCAATGGAGAAGGGACTGTGGTGCCCGTGGACACAAGTGTGAGTGGGGCAGGTTCATGGATGAGTGATCCTTCACATTCCTGTGCCTAAAGAAAGCCCCTTCCGACAGGCCTTGCCCTCAGGTCACATCCCAGCAGAAGGATGGGTCACCTGCCCTCTCCCTTCACTGGCTGGAGGAGTTGCTGGGGATTTTTCTCCCACCACTCACCCCTGTCCTCATCACCTCCCAGCCCATTTAACAGCCACTTTCACTTCTGCCAGAAATGTGCCGAAGGCCCTTGTGGGACTCCAGACTCAAACTGGAAC
>VXBU01009278.1:5109-18489 GCA_013400315.1 Bombycilla garrulus | reverse complement strand
TGGCACTGCCTGGTGTCCCCCTGATGTTCGTTGAGCTTGAGCTGTGTGGGTTTGCTGTGGCTGGATCCTGTTTTGTTGCGAGGCACAGGATTCCAAGCCTGTCTTTGAGTTTCCCTGCTGTGGCAGAAGTTTGCCATTTTGTCATACTTAGAATGGCATTCATTGCTCCAATACTAACCTTTCTTGCATCTATGGCACAGTTTACTAGGTTTTTTTGTTCCCTTGTTTATTCTCTGGGAACTGCTTTTTCACATGGCCTTCCCCTCCACAGTCAAAACATTTGACTGCTGCCCTAGCAATCTGTAGCTGTTGAGCTAAGGTGTTTGCTAGTAAATCTGCCTTGTAATGTTCTGTACAAACGTGCACAAGTTTTGATAAAGTCAAGTAAGGAAACATCGTATTTAACTAGATCAAGTGCCTTGACAGAGTCAGGATTAGCATTTCCATGAGCTAAGGATTTGAGTAAAACTTCTGCTGCATCTGGTAAATCAATTCATCTTGTTACAGCTGTTTGCAAACAATCAGTAAAAGTAATTTAGGGCTCTTGAGATCCCTGCCTTATAGTAGACAAGCCAGATTCAGTTTTATTAACATCTGGCTCTTTTTTTGGAGCTCCTATAGCCAGCTCCCTTGCTTATATGTTTCTGGGGGCATCCTTAACTGTTCTCTTATCATTGTCAGTGTCCGGTCCTCGTGAAATAATCCGTTGTTATCGCAGCATTAGCAGGGTTTATGTTAGCCCGCGCTTGATCTTTACAAAGCCTGTTGTACTCTGTTCAGCACATAGAACATTGTACTGCTGTCATAATCGATTTAAGTAAAGCCTTCCAGTCAGCAGGTACCATAACATAGCTGTCTGTGACAGCTTCTATAATTCTCAATGTATAGGAAGATTGCAAGCCATTCTCTTTCATAGATTTTCTTAATTCTTTAACCGTTTTATAGGAAAGTTACTCTTGTCGAGGCTGATTGCCTTTATAAACCACAGGCAAAGGATGGAGCAATTCAACATCCCCTTGGGAGCAAAGCTGTTTCTCTGCAGGTATCTAAAGAGTCTTTTGGCTCAGGGAGCAGCAAAATTTCACTATTGGTCACAAAGGGCTGTTTTGGCACCTTTGCGTCAGTAGATGGTGCTGCAGCCATAATTTTCAGTTGTTGCGATGGTATTTTAGAGTACGAATCCCAGATTTTTTCTACAAGATCGCTTTCTTTTTCCTCCCCGGTGGTCCCCTCCACATGCAAAGCAAGTGAATTAGAACATGAAAGTGTTTCTGTGGGTGTGGGGAAAGCGTCTGCAGGAGAATTTACTGGGAGTACTGTCTTTGGAATTACGAAAAGCTTGCTATGCAGAATATATAATTTTCCATATTATAAATTCATCTGCGTTAATCTCAGGCGTATGTGTGTGACATGTTTTTAAAGGATCCCTCACTCGCTTCGAGTGATCTAGGTTATGGGCGGGGAGGTACCAGAGCCAGTTAGTTTTCACCTGTATACGGAGTTGTATTTGTTTCTTTTCCTGAATTCTAAGATATTGCTCCTTTGCTATATGTAATAAGCAGTCTTTATGGAAGGCTTCTAGTGTAGAGATATTGTTGGCTGTTTTATGAGGGAATTAACCCGACCGCGTCACTTACCTGTTTATTAGCCAGCAATGAGAGGATGTCCTCGGTGACCCTTGAAGCTCACTGTTGGTACAGTCGAGATGTCCTGCTGGTCCAGGACTCCCTCAGGAGATTTTATGTCCCTGTTCAAGGAGCCATTTGCAAGCACATGAGAGAAGCACGGTCCTCAGTCTCGGTATAACCAGAGATGTTTATTAAAAGTGTACATAGCTTTTATAGTATTTTCTCCACTGGGTTAGAATAGTGGATACCAAATAATATAATTGTTAATAAGCTTGCTAACCAATAATATTTGTGATCAATTCCCTAATAGCAACATCAGACTTTTCTCTCAAAAATAAAGGCTTGTATAATAGTTCCTTCTGCAAACTGCTATGCACCTGCTACTTGCTATATTTTAAAAAACTTTGTTACATTTCTGCTGCCTTGATTGAGTTGTCTTTTCTTTCTAACTAAATGCTCTTTGTTCTCTCAGTTACAAGTTCCCTTTGTTTTCTTCCCCTACATGAGGTAACTCCTGTCTTCCCATCATCGTGGTACTTGCTTGTGTCTGAATCAGTTTGGGTTTCACAAGTGAGCAGACCTGGCATAAAAGTATCAAATGGTCCCCCACAAAGGATTCTGATAGCATTGAGTTACGCTCAATACAAAGCGCTGCTCCCACTGTCACTTCTGAATCTTTCTGATTCTATGTAATGATTATTTATCACTAATATAGTGATTATTTACAAACTTACTCAGGTACTGAGTGACCTAACTTTTCAGACACTGGAAAACATGATGGATTCAAATTTTGTTTCTCTTCTTCAAGGAAGGGGTATCAGCTACTGCTATAAAACTTCCATGTCACTGAGAATGACAGGCAGATAAACAAAGGTTAATGGAATTAAATGTAGAGGGTAGTGGAGAGACTAATTTTGCATTCTGCGTAAAGATATCTCCAAGGAGAGGACATACCTGAACCCGGAAATCAACTTCTAGGAGTGTTTCTGTGATTTGCCTTAGTCATGGGATTGTACACCTGATTTGTACTGAATGTTTCCTGCCTGATAGATTATGTTCTTCTCAGCATTCTGAAGTGAGTTTTGAGTTCTTAAATCACTCTTACTAGTATTAAGAAACTTGAGCTGCTGATCTGGTCTAGTAGAATTCTTTTACAGCACTGGGTGTTTCAAAACTTCTTCATTTCGCCTGGCTTATTTGTTCAGTTGGATTGTCACCAAAAGCATGTAGCTATTCTGCTTGTTGAGTGCATATGTGCTGAAGGTGGGACACAAAAGAAATGTCCTTTTTTGGCAAGGACACATCTAACATCCGTGTACTTTATTCCAGAAGTTATCTGACAAGCTGCCTTGACCAATATCTCATTTCATTGTTTGATGATGCCAGAATGTCTTTTGGTAAAAATAAAAGACATCACCCATAACTTCTCCATTCAAGAATAATAACCTTAACATTTTAAACTTTAACAGTTATTTTTATTGTATTTCACAGGGGGGTTTTGTGAATTTGTTTTGTTGTTGTTATTGTTGGGTTGGGGTTGGGTTTTTGTTTTGTTTTTTGTTTTTTAATTTTCTGCTGTATAGGGAATTATTTACTTGACTTGATGAAATGGATAAATACTGATATGATTAACTTCTTTTCAGTGTTTGGGGTTTTCTTGTTCTGGTACCAATGTATTAAATTAAAATATCCTCACTCTAGAAGAAAAGAAGTAAGAGACTTTGGTAATCACTAGATAAGGTGCTGTTTACATACTCCCAAACATCTCTGTAGTGAATGATTTCTCTAGACTTCATGCTTAAAGCACATGAAAGTCATATTTTTGTATTCCCTGCCTCCTGTAAATGAACTGAAATGAGTGGTGAGCCAAATGGGAAATTTGACACACACTCATTTAGAAGGTGCATTTTTGTCTAGTGCCACTGACACACTTGCTTGAGACAGAGGCGTAACGGTCTGTATAATGATGCAAAATCATATATATATATCATAAAATGACCTCAAAAGTGAGATTCCACTGCTAAAATGTGGCAGGGAAATAGTAGCTTTTATAAACAGTACCCTGACAATTCTTTTACTGCCTAGAGCGAAGGGAGGAGCAAAGCAATGATAACTTTTACTTTTCTGCTTAACATGTACATTTTAGCTTCCTAAACAATTAAAAATGTTTCTCTTCTAGGATGAAGATTTCCTTACTTTAATTTTCAAAGCAATGATGAAGGATGCCTTGAATTCTTCACATCCAGTCTCTTCTGCTGTTCAGTCTTCAGAGCAAATCGAAGAAATGTTTGACAGTCTTTCTTATATCAAGGTAACTGTAAAAATATTCCAAAACATTTGGAAAATGATACATTAGCTATTGAAAGTATTAATATGGAATCACAAGTAAATAGGCATGTATTGACAAACCGTTGGAGATTATTTACACCCAACTCAAACAATGCAGGATTTCTCAATAATGTTTTTTGAGCATCTATGTAGCATTTAATTAGGAAAATATTATGTGTATGTATTTGTGGCCTTACTTACCATCTTATTGAATGTGTAAGCACAAAATACAATACTCATGAAAGATGTAAGAGGGGAACCAATAGGTGAAGCAACATAACCAGTTAGGCATATATTCTTCTGATAGCAGACTGTAGCAAGTGATTAAAAAAAGAGTAAAAAACAAAACACCAAAGTAATCACTCAATATTATACTCTCCCTGGTTTAAAAAACACACAGTATTTTAGAGATATCCTGAACTGGAAGCTTGCCTCTGAAGGAAAATTATTTTACTGCATATCCTGCTTGTCTGAAACGTGATTGTTTCTAATGTCTAATGAGAGTTGTGTGTGAAGCTGATGTTATTAAAGCGTCTTAGTGCCTTGCTTAAAAATGCATGAGAGAAGAAATACCTGTATTTGCAAAATTTTTATTCGCATTGTCTCAGGTTTTAGATACCAGATTTTGGTAGTGTTGGAGGAAAGCTTTTTGTCTGTTTATTTTGAATTAGCTGGCATTTTTTTTCTATCACTGTCTTGTACTTTCATCTAATTAGAAATCATGGGGACAGCTATTTTCTGCTAGAAGATTGTCAGATAGTACATCTTCCTTTGCTCAGTGGAATGCAGTTCCCATGACAGTCTTGGTTTGTTTCCTCTGACTTCTTTTTGCAAATCTTAACTGGTCAACACATGTTGTCTGCCGTCTGTGAATAGTCTGGGATGCCAAATAGACCTACAGTAGTGATGTGCTTCCATTTATTTTGGACTCTGTTTTCTCAGCTGCAAGAACGGATATGTGTGATTTTCAGGTTACCTTGGTTGCCAAATGAATTTGGATTCTCTCCTTTTATCAAAAGGCATGGCTGTTGTTTCATGCTTCAGAGGTGCTGTCTCAAGTAATTCCCTTTTTGCTGAGCTTCTGGAAGCTATGCATTTGGCACATCATATCTGTAGCTAACTAACTTTAGAGATACAAATTTTGTCAGTCTTTGACTGATTGAAACTTCTCCATATAATTTTAATGGAAAAGTTCCCTAAATGACTGGATTGGAGTTTCAGTCAGTTAGCGTAACACTATATTTGGAGAATTATTTTATTACTTCATTACTATGACCAAGCAGTATGAACATTTTGAATAGAATTGTACCAACCCATACCTTTAAGAGCTGACCAAAAGAGGTTTTGCACATTGTCAGAAATAGTGTTTTCACGGCTGCTTTCTATTTTTCAGAGGATTTCTTTCATGCATAAAGTTTTTCTTTCCACTACTATTGTCCCTATAGCTTTTTTAGAGGTCTTGGCAATTCACATGAGAAGACACTTGCAATGTAGTCCGTAGTAAGCAAAGGGTTGTCTGTTACTGAATTGTACAACATAATTTGTGTTACTGGACTCTGACACAGATTAGTAGGTGACCTCTACATTGTACTGCCTGTAATAAAAATGCTTTTACAAAATTATTTTTAGTCTGATTCTTTTGCAGACTGTCAGTAAACCTAACACCCATGGGTAGGACAAGATCCACCTGCTACAGCAGAATTATGGAAGGATATGACAGTAGAAAAAACAAAGGAGCAGAGGTGTAGGTTAAGTATGAATGCACGCAGGAGAGGAAATTGTGGCCATATTACTAAAAATTGTAGTAAGGGCTATTTCTCATGTTTGATGAGTCATGAATAACCAGGCAGCCTTCAGTTTCAGATAAGATGTTACTCAGATTCCAAAATTGACTTTGGAATGCATGAGAAACAATGCATTAGCTCTCTAAAATATTCTCCTTTACTTCTTGTTTCTTTCCTAGAAATAGTACCAGAAATATAAAGTGCACCTTTAAACTATTCTTGGTCTTTGGCTGCTCACCTGCATTCAGTTTACAATATGCAAATCCTCAGGCAATTTACATATTGGTGCCTTTGACAGAGAAACATTCACAGCCCTTTTGATACTAAAACTACTCAATTACTCAAATTACTGCTCAAACTCAATTAGTACTTTTGTTTTCTTTACAAGACATGTCTGTGTTTAAACACATCAAAACGTACTTGTTCTTCTGCAGTTAATTTCAGCCTGCCAAGTGTCTCTCTTCTTTTTCCTGTATGTTTAGGTTTTTTACTTAACTGCACATCATATGACTGTTAAACACTAATAAGTGCAGTTCTGTACCATAGAGATGAGTATTGGTCATGAAAAATGGCAGCCAGCAGACATATCAGTAAGAAGGCAATATTTTTCAGATTATGTTAATTGGAAAAAACGTCAAATTCTGTTAGTTCCATTTCGTAATTGTAGTTCGAGCCTTTAAAATACTTTTTTTCCAAAGCAGCTGGGAAAAAAAATTCAAACTGCATTTGCCTTTTCTCTAACTGTATTTGGAGTTTATGAAATAGTAAAATAATACTTTTCCAAGGCAGCCAAGTGTAAAGGTAATTATTTGAAGGCTATTATTTGGAATAAGATCTACTAGCTTCTGACTTACTCCTGTACTGTGAAAGAGATATAATATGCATATGCTTAAAAAAATTCTGTAACTTCAGTTTGCTGATTAATTTTCTTAATTTTATTTTATTTTTTTTTTTCCTCCCTGAAGGGGGCTTCACTTCTTCTGATGCTGAAGCATTATCTCAGTAAGGATGTTTTCCAAGCTGGCATTGAGGTATACTTGCATAATCACAACTATGGAACTGCCCAGAGTGATGACCTGTGGGACAGCATGAATGAGGTATCCATTTTTGATGCACTGTTCCTCTTTTCCTTTTTTCTTTATTTTTCCTCCACATCCTTAAGAGTATCATAAGTTTTATTTATTTCCTTGCTTGTGAAAAACATAGGATGCAGGTAAATGCAGGTAAATACTCTGAATTTTTTGCTCATCCTATTCCAAAGTTCTCTCATGTAGACAGGGAGATTACTGAAGCTTCGAGGGCTACACTATCGTCCAAAAAAAGCGCTGTGAGTGAGTATGTACTGCCATGCCTGGACTGAGGGTCCAGGGAACTACAGGCTTGCTTGTCGGCCTGAGCTGAGTGCCATAGAGCAGATCGTCTTTAGTACCATTACACAGCTCATAGAGGACAACCAGGGAATCAGGCCCAGCCAGCGTGGATTTAGGAGGGAAGATCCTGCCTAACCAACCTTGTCTCCTTTCCTTGAGGGAAAGGCTGTGGATGTTGTCTGCCTGACCTTCAGCAAAGCCTTTAACACTGTCTCCCATGGCATTTTCCTGAAAAAGCTGGCAGCCCACGGCTTGGGCAGGAGCACTCTTTATTAGGTTAAAAACTTGCTGCATAGCTGGGCCCAGAGAGTGGAGGGAAGTTTATAAATTCACTGTCAAAGTGATTATTTACAGATGCAAAATCCTGCTACCACTTAATTGGTAACTTAAGAAGAAAGTTAAGTGTTCTCCGTTTGCTATTTTCTTGTTATGATTGTTTTTTACAGATCACCAATGGAACACTAGATGTGAGAAAAATGATGAAGACTTGGATTGTGCAAAAAGGATTTCCTTTAGTCACTGTTGTCCGAAAGGGAAAGATTATTTCAGTACAACAAGAGAAATTTTTGTTTCGTGTGGAACCAGAAAATTGGACATCAGATGCAAGGTTATTACCTTCTTAATACCTTCTATCCATTAAAAGCAAGCTATTGTCTTAAACACTGTACATATTTCTCACTTGTATTCAGGCCTTTTAGTGTTTCCTTTGAAGGCAGGTAGTAATAGAGAATTTGGTACACAAATTCACCCATCCAGTATATGCCTGAAGATCTATGTCTGTTTCCACTGAAGCAGCTTGTAAAAACTTGTGCCACACTTTGTAATCTGAATTTCTTACATGCATCATTTTTTCTGAAGCTTTTAAGCTTGACATCATGAGTTGGTTTTCAATACTAAAAGGCAGATCTTATAAGTAAAGGTTTCTTTATATGTGAGAAAGTTTTGTGTATTTAAAAAAGACTCTGAAGAAAGACAGGTTGCAGAAGTTTTATAGAAGTTACAGACGCATGTATCCTACTTTAGAGCCTCTGCTTCTTACTTCGAAATTCAGTGTGTACTTTGGGCTTTACTACAAGAAGGTAGAGAAGCTAGAATCAATGCTTTCTTGACTTCAAAATTTTAAGATGACACTACTGCATGACAACAAATGACTGAATATATAACAGAGGCAATATCCATTGTACCACAGCTTAAAAGGAAATATATATGCAAATAATGAAGAAGCGAAGATGTGGCAGTTGGTAATTTTAAAATTTTGTTTACTGCAAATGTAACTTACTTTATGACCCTCAACAATGTCCTCTAACAAAAATATGTAAGTGGGAATTCTTTTGAGATTTTGCTGGGTTTACTCAGTTGTTTGAAGTTTTAGCAGGAGCTGAGTCCTTTGCATCATCTTACAGAAAATTAGGTCTGTAAAAGTAATTTGTCTCTTGAAACACAGGAATTTAGAGGGCTTTATTTTATTTTTATTATACTGAGAAAGAAAAGCAATGTGGGGTTGAAAGGTAAGGGAAGAAGGGGAAGATTTTTAAGCTAAGTAATTTCTGTTTCTAGTTGATGTGAATTTGGGGCATGCATAAAAAGGTTTTGAAAAAGATCGTCATACATAGAGGGGATCCCTGTCAAAATCAGATTAATATATGCAACTTCCTTCATCCCACTCAGATTTGTGTTTTTCTCTAAACAGCCAAGTCGTTATCGTCATTATGAGCCTCCTCAGCGTTTATTCTTCCATCTCGCTGTTCACTTAAGAACATCTTCGTGATATGCAATTAATTATGGTTTCTATGCTGTGATTTGGAATTTGAGTCTTGTACTTGGATAATTTTTAAATTTTAGTTAAAACTTGTAAAAGATCAGAAAAATGATGTTGGACTCAGGGAAAAAAAAATTCTGTTGCAGCTAGAGATTTACTGTTTGTATGATTTTGGACAAGGTACTTAGCATGCTGGGACTGGGATGGAAGTACTAGGAAAAGTGGAGTCCATCAGGGACTAGCGCAGTTCAAGATCTTCTTTGGTGACATACACAGTGGGATCAAGTGGCCCTGCAGAGAATTTGTAGATGACACCAGGCTGAGTGGTGCAGTTGGTGTGCCTGGTGAAAGGAATGCCATCCAGAGGAATCTGAACAACCTCGAGCAGTGGGCCTTTGGTCAGGCAACCCCTGGTATCAACACAGGCTGGGGGATGAACAAAGGAGGCCTTGAGGGAAGTGGTGGTATACTGGTGTGCATTCCCAGCCCAGAATTCCAGTTGTATTTTGGGCTGCATCCAAAGCAGCCTGGGCAGCAGGGGAGGGAGGGGATTCTGCCGCTCTGCAGGCCCAACCTGGAACCTGCATATAGCCCTGGGGTCCCAGAACAGGAAGGACATAGAGCTGTTGGAATGAGTTGAGAGTAGGTTCACAAAAACAATCAGATGGACAGAACAGCTCTCCTACACAAGGACAGACTGGGCTGTTCACCCTGGAGAACTAGAAGAACTGGAGAATCCTAGAGAACTCTCTGGGGAGACCTCCCTGCATTCCTTCAAGTACTTAAAGGGAAGATGGGGACAGACTTTTTAGGAGATCCTTTTGTGATAGGACAAGGAATAATGGTTTTAAAATAAAAGAGGGTAGATTTAGGCTAGATTTAAGGAATAAATCTTTACCTTAAGGGTGGTGAAACAGTGGCACTGGTGGCCCAGAGAGGTGGTTGATGCCCCATCCCTGAAAACATCCAGGACCAGGTTGAATGGGACTCGGAGCAACATGGTCTAGTTGAAAATGTCCCTGCTCTTTGCAGGGAAACTGAATTAGATGACCTTAAAAGGTCTCTTTGAACCCAGTCTGTTCTGTAAAATTTACCCATTTCTCAAAATGGTGGGATTTAAAAAAGTAATTTCTGTGCATGCTGTGTATTTACTCTTTCATCATATTCTGATTATATAAGTGAGATTTATACTTTATTATTTTACACAGCATTCAGTGATTCTAGTATTATAAGTATACAAAAGCTCTTACATTAAAACAAAACAAACCATTCAAGGGAGATAATATGTATATAACCTATCAATAAACATATTTTTCCTTTGCAGTTACCTGTGGCATATTCCTCTCACTTACATAACAAATAGGTGCAACTTCACCCATTGTACTAATGCATATTTACTGGATCAGAAGTCAGGTACGTGACTAAAAGCTTTGGTAGCAAGTTACGTAAGTGTTACAGATATATGATTTTTCTGAGAACCCTCTTGAGTAAGATATGAAGCTGAAGACATACAGGGTACAAAATAATTTCAGAGAACTGGAGCAAAGCACTGCTGGTGTTGTCATCATCAGAATTGGTTCCCTGTAGCATTGTGTGTATAAATACATGACAACAACTGCAACAGAAACACAGGATTCAAATTTGTAAAAGCCTGTGCTTTTCATTACAGTGCATATGCACAATCTCTCAAACTGCACGTTCTTTAGAGAGCAAGTTATGTGAATGTTGTTCTGCCAGTTTGCTGAAATATTAGGAAGAAATTTTCCCCTGAAATGTTTATTTTATTTAATTGTGTAGGAAAATACTGTATTTGGAACAGTAGATGGGGCTGTTTGAAAGAACCGGTGGACAAAAGGAGAAAAATTAACTGATGTAACTTGGGGCAGACTGTGACAATGTTCATTCAGTCAGAAGGAAGCAGGAAGAAGGATGAGGAAGTACTACCTGGAGTTTTTGAGCTGTCTTTCAAAACCTTTGTACAGGCTTTCTTCATTGTAAGGGGAAGGAATGTGAAAGAATTTACTGTCTCTCTGGATCTAGTCTACTTCATAGACTTTGATTTGAACGAACAGTTGTTAGATGTTTGTTTCTGCTGAAAACATTGTCTTGTCCACTAGCTGTCATTGAACTTCCAGAAGAGGTGGAATGGATAAAGTTCAATGTGGACATGAATGGCTATTACATAGTACACTATGCTGAAGACTGGAAAACACTAATTGATCTGTTGAAAAAAAACCACACTGCTCTGAGTCCTAAAGACAGAGCAAATTTGATCAACAATATCTTCAATCTTGCACGGTAAGACTTCTATATTGACCAAGGTGTTTAATGTGTGTTTCAAGTTTTTTCCAAGTCCGAGAAGATGAGATTTAGTTTCTAGACACAACTGTTTAAGAGAAAGTTTAATTCAGTCTTCAATAGCCTTGTTGGAACTGTTCACTGATGCTCTAGATGTTATCTCCCTCTTCTTTATAGCATCATCTATTTATTTGGTTCACAGAGAGCCATGATAGTTTCCATTTCTGAAAGACACAGTTTTCTTTAGTATCCAGTAATCTGCCTGCTAGACTTATTTCCATATACGCTACTGCTTCACTTTAGAAACATAAGCTTTTTCCCTCTTAAATTTTTACTGTTGCCCTCTCATGTGTTTCACCACCTCTGTCAGAGCAGGCAAGGCTGAGCATTATGCATAGTATCTTTGGAAGCTGCTATGGTAACTGAGTACCCTTATTTATGATTAATATTTTCAGACATCCTTGCCACACTTCCTTACTCATTTGCAGCTTTTTTTACCCAGTTTTTAACTGAAGGCATGTTAGTGGCATTGTTCTTTGTTGTAATCTTACTTAGTTAAAATATGTTAATTAAGTTAAAATAAGAAAATTTCTACATGCAAATTGTTTCTTATGTCACTCCCTCTATTCACTTATCTCTCTGTTAATGTAATGGAAAGCATCACTTCTGATTTGTTTCAGGGAGTGCTTTTGTTTTGTAATCCATTTTAATGTTTGTGTTCATTGACCCATAGTCTAGGAAGAGAATCTCTGGAAAAGGCCTTTGAGTTGATTGATTACCTCAACAAAGAGAACAGCACTGCACCTCTTACTCAAGCTTTGTTTCAGCTGAGTCTTATATACAGCCTTTTAGACAAAAAGGGTGAACAACAACTGGCAGCGCGAGTCATGGTATGTCTTAGTTTTTCATAAATGACAGTTTTAAATAATTAGCTATAATGTTCTTTGTAGTTACATTTCTTTTTACATGTTGTCTTCTGAACATATTTGTTAATTTCAATAAGTTGGATGGGGATTTTAGAGATTTGCCAGCTTTTTCTAATGATCTTTTACCAAAACATCACATTTTTTGGACCAGCTTCTTCCCCTCTCCTTCCCCTCTCCTTCCCCTGTTTCCATAGCATACCCATATGCCCCAAAATGTTTTGTAAGGAGTGTGGTGCATTGGGAACACAGTTATGTCTGGGGCTATCTTATAGTGCCCATACAGGTCAATTTAGGACAAATACGTCACTAAACAGATTCCATGCACTTTTCTTCTACAGAAAAATTATTTTCAAAAGCTACAGTGGCTAGAGATTATAGATCTAATTGCTTTGTAGATAAATAAGAGAAAAAAAATGGAACTATTTTCTGTAAAAATAGAAGCACAAGGATAGTTGTCATTGGTCTGTTCTAGTTGTTTAACAGAGTAGTACAATACAGTTCTACAGACTTGACAGGGAAATCAATATGGTAGGCGCACTTCTTGATTATCATATGTCTTTCATTGCTGTGTTAACGTTCTTACTATGGAGCTTCTTCTCCATATTCATCTGCTGTTTTAAAATGACTGTTGCTGCTTTATGATGTAAAACCATCAGGAAAGGGATTTAGTCTGTAAGAAAATTAGTAAATTATTTGATAAAATAGCAGATGTTTTTTCTTTATGCTAGGTAGGGATAATCATGAGAAAACATTATAATTATAAGGAAAAAGAAGAAAAAAAGAAAAAGAAGGAAAAAAAGCGCTATTTTAATTTACCCAAAGTTGTTACATATTTACCCAAAGTGGTTGTTGTTTTAATTTACCAAAAGTTGTTACATACCTGTTATAAACAGCCCAAGCTCTGGTTTGCAATGCAGTGTCTATGCAGTTTTATTTAAGTTCAGAAGTTTCAGCTGAGATATGGTAGCTGATCAGGCATCCAGCTGTGGTTGTGGCAAGCTACAGAACTACAAAACTGAAGGATGTTCAGCCTATAGACATACAAAAGTTGTTTCTTTGTGCTAAACGAAGGCATATTTACTGTGAGATTGTAAGCTGATAACTAGCAAATTTGAGGCATGGCTCGGAGAGTAGTCTTCAGTTTCCATATGCAGTTTAAGATGTACCCTGGCCCATCTTTCAGATTTATGTGGTATCTGATACTTACTCCTACAGTTAAGAGATAGCATATGTAAGTTGGAATAAATAGATTAAAAACTACTGTGTTTAGATTTCATGGTTCAAAAG